>VZTL01026312.1:7384-21286 GCA_013400535.1 Scopus umbretta
ACCCAACAAAAATCATGCTATGGAATAACTGGCCTGGAACTAGAAGATTTCCCTTCAGTAGCCAAATCTTCCATCTTTTGAGAGAAGCAGTTGCAGATAATCAGTGGGTATCACTGTGCAACCAACACACACTGACTGGGTATGGCCAGATGTGTGACTTTCCTCATTAATTGTGTTGTTCTACTGTAGAAACAATACTGTTTGCTAACAAAGTGGCTGGCTATGGCACATTTTTATTATATCCATTTCATCATTACTTTTGTCAGAGAGTCAATTTTGGAAGTGAACCTTTTTTTATTTTTGAATTGAGGCCATCTCATTGACAATTCTACTGAGGGAAAAAAACCCAAGAAAACCCTAACCTTGTGAAACTCCAGGTTCAGACACTCAGAATAAAATCCTCCTGAACAGACACTATTATGGAAGCCATTGGAGCTGTTCAGAGAGTCAGATAGTATTCAGATAAGTAAAAGCATTTTGTAAGAGATAATAAATCTGCAGAAAGTCAGTTAACACTGTTTTACAAGTACCAGGCTGAAGAATTATTCAGAACCACTGCAACAACAAGCAGCTAACATTAATTTCTATACAAGTCATTTGCCATCTTTCACTAGTTACATTTGCATTCTCTCTTGTGCTGTCTGCAATGTTTGGGGGAAGTCCTTCAAATATATGCCTCCAAAGTTTCCCCATTATTTTTCATTAAATCCTTCCTCATTCTGTGAAGGTTTTTGCAGGGGTTGGCCGTAGTCCCTTGCTTTCATTGTCAGCTGTGCTGACTACACTGTATCACCATTTCCAGGTCTTGTCTTGCATAGTCGCTGGAGCGTAGGACTGGCTACAGCTCCACACTTGTATACCCGTATGTGACTGTGGATGCTTGCAGGTTAGAGTGTACACAGAAATGACCCATGTGGCACAGTCAACAACCACTTTACCAGGAAAAAAAAACAAAAAAGACTTGTGAACATAGGCCAAGAATTGCTTAGAAATCCTTAAGGATACCTAAAACAAAAGTTATTAAGCTACTGCAAAGTAGTAAATTTCAGCATGGTCTCTCTCAAACAGCTGTCCATGAACCAGTGGTTGATTACAGAGCCCTGAGGTTATGTGGTCTGTCTTCTATTCTCACAGCTAACAAGATGAACTCAAATTCTAACCCTGTTTTTTAATGAAACCATTGGTTGCAGTCCCAGGGAAGTTATGGGATTATTATTAAAAGGTGTGCTCCATGTTAGGCAGAAGACTGAGAATACCTTTCCTTGTGAATGAGTGCTGAACTAGATAGGTGGGTTATAACTAAGACTCCAAAGGAGATTTTGGCCTCCCTGAAGGTAATGGAATTTTGTCATTTTATAAAATGATATGTATTATAAAATATCATTGTCATTTTAACAATATTTTATTTCCCATTACTGACTTCCTTGAAAAAGACACTTCACCTTTCTAAACATCCCATTCTTGAGCTATAAAATAAGGATAATAATGAATTACTTCCCTTTGTGAGGTATTTTTAAAATGATGATAAAAATCACCATAACACTGCATTCTCAGGAATACAGCTTTTACTTCTGCATGTCAAATATGTAGCACCCAATTGCCAACACAGTCTTCTTCAATAGAAAATTGGTTCTATCCTAACAGTAAATTAAGAAATAAATTAAATTATTATATTGAAGTTTTATAGTTCTGCATTCATTTGCAGTAGTTAATGTTCAGCCATTTATCCTGGTGGTGAAACAGATATTTAAAAGTTCTATTAAAATGAGAACAGAATCTGACTAACAGAAATGACTGATCTTAAAGTTACATTCATTTCTATCAAGGAATGATATTTTTATGGTACGTTCTCCCATTGACATTTTGGCAGGTGTCAGAATAATAGCACTGAGCATCAAGGAATTCCCATAGACTAGATTTTCAGCAGATGTAAATCAGTAGAGCTAAAATGCATTAGAGCCACAAGAAATTATACCACCTGAGAATCTGCTCTCAGGTGTCTGCTATACCTACAGAAATACCTTTCGAGTCAGCAGCGTGCACTGTTATTGCTTTAATACCATGCTGTATCAAGTCCTAAAAGTCATATGCCAAGCCTGTGAATCAATGCAAAACCCAGCAGACTAGAATTAATGAAATTATTGTGATATGTCTGCAAACTGTCTATAATATTTTGTGTCCATTATATACCCAGCTTTTTCATAGAGTCTTGTACTTGCTCTGTGGCCTATTTTGCTTTTAAGTAAAAGTACATCTGTTGAGAGTTGGAGGGTGATTTTTTTTTATGACAATGCACCCTCTTTTTGTCATGTTTTGTTCTTGTCATTTTGAAAATACAACAGTTTTGTTTTGAATAGGCTGTTCTGGGTTACTGTATTCATAAGCTGGTCACACTCCTGAAGAACAGATTTTACATGCTGAGCAGTCATTGCTAGTTTGCAAGATGTCCATGAATCCAGGATAAGTGGACATATCAAAAATTGCTGGGACTGATTAAAACTAGAGGGCTAGCACAGAGGGAAGGTTCTGCAAAAGTTCAGCTAACCTAGAACTGAGCTCTGTTTTTACTGGAGTTCCACTACTAAGGGGTCTTCATCTGTTGAAAAATAAATTTGGACTTTATCACTGTTGAAGGAAAGCAAGAAATTATTGTTTTTCTTTTCTAGTTCATATAAACAAACAGTAATTTACATGTTATTTCCAGATGGGAAATAACATCAGCCCAGTAAGAACATCACATGTGTGAGCATTTTTTGAACAGTAGAAAATACTGAGAAATGAAAAGAAAAAGACAGATGAACTTGGTGATTTGAAAATGGAGGGGAAAACTAGACACAGAGCAATAATGTGCACTCCATACTATATTTTACAGAAAGCCAGAAATGAGATGTTTTTCCTGAATGTGAAGCATGCACTAAGTGTTTTGATATTTCCTCATAGAAAACTTGAGAAAGCTCCCTAATTAGAAATTCCTTGAGAATTGTTATGATGTTCCTGTATTCAAGTACAGCAGAAAGATTTCATCTTCATAGCATTTGTTAAAGATCTGTATTCTATCAAGCGAAGACAGCATGTTTAATATATAATATATAGTAATATTTAATATATAATATATAGTAATATGTAATTAATATATAAAATAGAGCAAAAGGCAATAAATGCATTCCTTTGGTCTGGAACTTCAAGACTAGGAGTACAAAGTACGTGCAAGGAAATAAGCACTTCTATTTATGTGGCCGTCACTTCTAGATCAGTAAGGGCTGGTGGAGGTGATGAATGAACATATTTTTCAGTATTCAAGAAAATGCATCAAGTTCCAAACAAAAAATGCCATTTTCTAGTATATTTGGGGACAACAGAAACAATCTAGAAATATTTAGGTGTTTCAGCAAACAAATTGCAGGGGAAAAAATCACTCTGAAGACAAAATGACAAAGTTCTTTATGCTTCATGAGCCATCTGTGTCTGTGTACATAGCCCAAATACCTCTGAGCCTAAATGTTAATTCAGTGAGATACAAAAAGGAAAAAAACAATTGCATAGAGCTACTTTGAGAAAGATAATTTTGTTCATATAAGCCACAAGAAGTAAATCAAAAGGATGAGTCTCTCACCTTGCTTCCTTCTTGTAGAGGCTCCAATGGGCAACTTCACAGAATCACAGACTGGTTGAGGTTGGAATAGACCTCTGGAGGTCATCTCATCCAATTGCCCTACTCAGGCATGACTACCTAGATCTGACTGCCCAGGGCCATGTCCAGACAGCTTTTGAATACCTTTAAGGATGGAGACTCCACAACCTCTGCCTCATCATCCCCATCATCAATGAAGATGTTAAACAGGAGTGGATCCAGTAGTGACTCCTGGGGTAACCACTACTGGCCTCTAACGAGACTTCGTGCCACTGATCACCAACTTGACCCAGCTGTTCAGACAGATTTCAGTCCACAGTACACCTCATCCAGCCCATACATCATCAGCTTCTTTATGAGGTTTGTATGGGAGACAGTGTTGAAAGTCTTACTGAAGCCTAGGCAGACAATATCCATTGATCTCCCCTTGTTTACCAAACCAGTCATTTCATCACAGAAGTTTAAATTTGTCGAGCATGACTTTCCCTTTTTGAATCCATGCTGACTATTCCTGATGCCTTTCTCGTTGTTCATGTGCCTGGAAATAGTTTTCAGGATTAGTTGCTCCATCACCTTATCAGGAAATGAGGTGAGACTGACTAGCCTGTAGTTCCCTGGGTCCTCCTTCTTACCTTTCTTGAAGATAGGAGTGGTATTTGCTTTCTTCCACTTCTCCCAGTCACCATGATCAATCAAAAATTATTGAGAGTAACCTCAAAATTACATCAGCCAGCTCCCTCAGCACTCATGGGGGCACACCATCTGGGCCCATGGATTTATGTATGTCCAGTTTGCTTACACATTCATTGACCTGAACTTCTTCCACCAAGGATACAACTTCCTTGTTCTAGATTTACCCCTTGTTCTCTGAGGCTTGGAATTCCTGAAGGCCAGTCTTGCTAGCAAAGACTAAAGCAAGGAAGGCTTTGAGTACCCCAGCCTTTTCCTCGACCTGCGTCACCAGATCCTGTGCCTTATTCACCAGTGGTCCCATGTTCTCCCTAGTGTTCTTTTTGTCACCTGTGAAATTATAGAAGCCCTTCTTGTTGCTTTTGACATGCCGACTCAATTTGGCTTGGACCTTGGCTTTCCTAAGTGCCTTCAAAGCAAGAATGCAAATACAGAGGGGTTCTGTGCCAGCACAGGGCACATCCACTTGCTCCAGCACAGAGTTCTCCACAGGCTGCAGTGGCAATATGTGCTCCAGTGTGGTTCTCTCTCCAGGGGCTGCAAGGCAACAACCTGCTTCACCATGGTCTTCTCCAGGGGCTGCAGGGGAATCCCTGCTCCAGTGCCTGGACCACCTCCTCCCCCTCCTCTTTTTCTCACTTTGGTGTTCACAGGGCTGTTTCTCACACTTTTCCCCTCCTCCCTCACTGCCAGGCAGCATTTTGCCCTTTCTTCTTTGTGCCTGCCAAAAATTTCCCAAGAGTACCTTCAAGCCACAGCTGCATCCAGCCTTTGGGTTGGGCTGTGTCTATGAAAACTGGAGTGCCTGGAAGAACAACACCCAATACCCCTGGCTTGTGCCCCTGAGCCCTTCCCCTGGGCACACTTTCTACCTGGAACTGGGCACTGTGAGGGAGATGCCAGCGAGGAACTCTTGCCTTCATGTGCAGCTGGAGTGCACGTGCACAAGAGAGCAGCTGGTGGGGGACATGTAGTGCTTTCTTCACCATTACCAAGAGAAACTGAGGAGAAATCACGAGCCCAGCCTCCTACACATGCTCTGAAGTGGCTCCTACCTCAATGTGGCGAAAACCTCCTACTGGTTCCAGATGTTGGTGAAAGCAGCCTGGAAGTTTATGTCTCAGTCATGGTACTGCTGGCTAACGGTCCTGCCCTCCAGCTGCTCCTGCAAGCTCCAGCTGACAAATGCCTCCAAGGGAACCCTTTCCATAGAGATGAGGTTTGGGTTGTGGCTGGATGACTCAGATGCCTTCCTGACCATCGAGTAGGTAGAGGCCGGCATTGCCAGCAGCACGATGTGGCCGGAGATCTATGCTGTGGCAGGGATGCAGTTCTTCAGGCACATGGCCAGGTGTGCCCAGCACAACAGCTTCCACCTCAAGTATCTGCCGGTCCGCACCTGTATACTGGTGGACAGAGACTTTTCTACCTATACCGTGAAGACCACTGCAGTGCAACTCCTGATGACCACACACTCTCAAGCTGGCATGGGAGGAATTTCCTGCTGCTGCTGGATGACAGCCTGAGGCAGCTGTGCTGCTGCCTGGAGGAGAAACACCTCAACCACCACTTCAGCAAGAAGAGGGTGCCTGAAGAGATGGTCTTATCTCCAGTCTTCTTCATGGCCAGCCTGCTCAACCTCTCAGTGCCTGCTGTAGGAGCCTGCTGCCCATGCCCAAGTAGTACATGAGTTTGAGGAGCTATGAGATTGGCCCACAAGACTTGTGGTCTCCAGATGTTGAAAGAGGTCTTCACACATGGAGCCATGTTTGTGGGGCTCACAGCTGACAGCAGATGATTGTAGGGAATTTTTACGACAGTCTCGAGCACAAGGTTATGTACGAGATGTGCGTGCACACCCCAGCTTCTCCAGATTGTGCCGACGACCTTGAACCATCCTTTACTGCAAGATAAGAGGAAGCGGAACACTGCTGTACTGGGACACGTTAGCAGAAATGAACGAGCTACAGGAAGAGGAAGAAGCAACGAGTGTCCGAGAACGTGTAAATTAACATAGACCCAATCTGTGAGTCTTGACAGCACATGGACATCTTTGTTAACCAATAGCCTATTGCTCGATATGCCTGATTGTCACGTGAACCCTGAAACCCTCTATATAACTGATATTGTTTTTGTTAATAAACGGAAGCGACACGGTACCTCTATGAGGAAGGTGTGTTGTATTCTGGCGGTCTCCGTCTACAGATGATCACCTCATACCCAGGGAAAAAGTACAAGGGACAAGCACCATGAGTGCGAAGATCACCAAGAAATCACAGATCACCAACTGAAAATGGAAATCCTCATGAGCATTTGGTAGTAGCCAGCACGCTGAATAACTTTTCCCTGTTAGGTTTATTTAATCTAATGCCCTAGTATTTCCCTCCCTAATTAGCATTGCTTTTGTGTAATTAAGCTTTTGGTTTCTATAGAGAGATGCTATAGCTATGAAATTCATAATTAAAAGTGTTGTCACCAAATTGTATTTTTTAGCTACATCCATGCAATCTTACTGAATCCCACAGCTTTGGGAATATGTCATATGAACAGATTTCAGATGGAGAATGCCACAGAAGGTGAGAGAATTGAAAACTGCTTTGGTGTGGTAGATATAGCTGCAAAACAAAGCCCACCATTGCACAAACCACTAGCTAAATGCTATAAACATGCATTACAGCTTTTCTGTTGATATTCTGAAAATAATTATGATTGTGAGCTGTCAGAAAGATTCACTGCATCAATTATGTTCATCACCAACTGACAACCTACCTAGGCAAACCCTTTTAAAATCTGAGCCTCCTACAACACTAATGAGCATTAAAGAACAAAATATATAGCTCCCATGAGTGAGAGGCACAGCATCATAGCTTACCACTGCTATAAACAGTAAATCTTTACATATGCCTATTGGCAATGATGTTCCACAAATGTCAGCATAGACTCTTGTTTTCTAACTTCATCAGTAACGCTCCTCTTCATTACATTTATAATCTGCAACCTAAAATCAACTGTACAAACATAAAGTATATTTTATACAGAGAATAAATTTTCCTCTTGGGGTGGGAAGAAACAGGGTGGTATGAAAAAGGTTTCATATAACTTTCAAGAATTAAGAGCCCCCCTGAAGATTTCTAGGTCTCTTTCTAAAGACTATACTACTGTTTGTTTCCAGTGGAAGGTTATTTTTGTTTTGGTTTTGGGGATTTTTTGTTGTTTTGTTTTTTTTTGTTTTTTGTTTTTTTTTTTTTTTTTTAAGCAGTGCTGGCCATGGAACAGTGCCACAGTCTCTGTCATATTCTATGCTGCAATGTAGCCATTTATCACAATGTCATATGCGCTACAGGATCTCATTGAAATGTCATGCCCTCAAAACCCATTCCTGCTGCCAAGAATGAGACACAATAAAACAGGGGTATGTGCTACTAAAGAAAGAAATTGTTTTGTTTGTCAGGAGTGTTGAGAGCAGTAACTTCACTCGGAGGAGCACTCTCAGATTATTTCAGCACAGTTGTCACATGCACAGATAAAGCCAGTGAAATATAGTTTTCAGGATCATTATTTGTATAGCATTTCAAAACAATTTGTCTTGACCTAATGCTTTCATAAATACATGATACTTGGAACTCCTGGGTGCATCTACAGGCCACTCCAAAACTGAAGCCTAGATAAATGTAGCAATCAACTGTGTAGTACCATATGTGGAATACCATTTCATTAAAATAAGACAAAACAAAAAACAGCACACCACTAAGGAGAGATTTCTAATAACATACCAGAGAAAGAACAAGAAAAATGCTTAAAAGGTGAGAAACATTTCAGACCCCTTCGCAAAAAACCTGAATTCCATCATAGAGTCAGGTACAAAAATACCTGGTGAAAGACACATAAGCTGTGTACTCAGAAGAGTATTTTATTGCAGTGTCCCTTCTGTGCCAATGGTCTTCAGGACAATTCCATGTGAGTCTGCACTGTCCAAAGGGAGATATGGCTGGAATGCAGGCAGAAAAAACAAGTGCAAGCTTAAAGTGGAAAACGTTGAAGTGGTGGGGAAACCTTCCAGCATATAATAGAATACACTTGTACACACCTTGGACCACCCTGAATCTATAAAAATATATCCCATAGTGATCTGCAGACACGGTCCATCCCACATATGCTGTCTTACCCTCATGGCAAATTCCTAGGCCCTTGATTATCTGCACATAGTACCGAAGTAGGAGTCAAATGATAAATGTGACCAGTGAGTAAGAAATATACTGGGGAAGTGTTCCTGCCTCCAGAATTAGATGTTTGGAAAGGTTCTTGGTGGGACCTTCCTTACAAAATCAAACTTTTGATCGTTGGGTAAAGGAGAGAGGTAAGAGAAAGAAAAAAACAATAACTACCAAAAAGTAGAAGAGGAGAATTCAGGCCTCCAATTCAAGAGTTCCATAGGGAAAGAACAGCAATGAATCATCCAGCATGTCCACACAGCTGCAAGCTTCCTATCACCATGGTCACATGATCTGCACAAAAGGATGTCAAATGGATAAGACTACAACACAAGTCTTGTCAGCAGTGAGATAACGTCCTTCAGGATACAACAACTGACACTTTTTGGCTGACAACAACTTGTAGCTGAGAGGTGAATTCCATTAGTCCTTCCAGTAGCCCAACCGGCAGCCAGGTATTCTCTGCCTGGGAATAAATCACAGCTAGTAATATGGACTCTGCTAATGCTGCTCTTCTTCTAGTTGGAAGGGAGGATGCCCATTATGACTTGTGATCGAAAGGAATGGAGCAGAATATTGTCACAGACCTTCATAATAATGACTGGAATGGACTTGTCAATGCTAAATTTCTGTCATATAAATCTGTAGAGATTTGACAAAATTGGCAAGATAATCTTCCAGTAAGGAGTTTGCAAGCACTTGAGCAGTTACTGCTGTTAGCAGTTACTGCAAACCAGATGACAAATATGTCTGTTGGTTAATTTGGTGCAGTAGCTTGGTCATATACCTATATCTGAAATGCATTCAAGAAGCAATGAAAACAAATTACATGGAGCCTAGAAAAAGTATTTCCTTTCATAAGTTTAACATTTTCTGAGCTTTAATTTAATTAAATGTCTTCCTACATTTCACCTGTTAAAAAATCTCATATTTTCTGCTCTTGACTCCATTCATTAAGGGGATCAGAAGAAGAAAAGAAGGTCCAAATTCTGCTTCCAGGCAGGTTGAAGTCCAGTGCAGCTCTGTATTCATCTTGCTCAAAAAATATGTCATACATCTCTACCCAATAAGTACTGGATAATATTTTTCATAAGTTTTTAGACCATGGTAATTATACAGTCTACCTCCTGCATAACCTAGCTTTTCACAGATATACTACTAAAGTGATACTTCTACCATTCGCCCTGCTGAAATCGGTTAATTAAGACTTTCAGACACACAATAATCCTACCTTTTCTGTTCCTGAAGGACTATGCATATGCATGAGTGATCTCTGCAGCTGGAATGTTAACGCTGCTGAGGATAACATTCTATATATGGAACAACAGCCATATGCCCACACATCATACCTTGTCCCTTTTACATAAATATAATCCAAATCTACATACTGGGATATGCAGTGTTTGGGAAAGGAAGGTTCACTGGACAACAAATTTTCTTTAAGCCTAGGGGGAAAAAAAAAAAAAAGTAGAAATAATAGTTGTGATGTTTTCCAAAAATAAAACACAGCTATCAGAACTCCCTGACTATTTGACACCTCCTTTTTTCTGCAGTAATAAATACATCAGAGGAGGCTTTTTTTTTTTTCAATAGGCCTCTCTGAAAAACCCCCCGCCCTCTTCAATACAAGATTTTAAGTACCTTTTAAGATCATTGCAGTTATTCAATCTTCCTTACTGCATAACACACAAACATGTATTCTCTGGCTGAGAAACAGCAGACCTTTTAGAAAACTATTCAAGCCCTGTAATATTATAGGATAGAGTCTTCTTATGCAGTCCATCAGGAAAAACAGACACCTCAGAAAGGAAGATAGGAAGCACCTACACATATGTTGACAGGAACCAAAGTTTGTCTTGATTTCTTATTTAGTAAAGTGTTTAATGAACAAGTTGAAGATCATAGTCTGATGCCCCAATTGCTCTAGGGATATACTGGTCCCTATTGCTCACCTCCCAGCAATGGCCTCTAAGCAGCTGGCTACTCCAAGGTGCAGGACACTCCCAGTCTGCTCTGGGTTCGCTTCCACATGGACAAGATAAGTGTTCAGTCAGAAAGAGAAAATCCAAAAGTGGTTATTACTACCCTTTCTTTTCCTCTCTGATAACTACAGACTGGGAGCCAGTTTTCTCCATTTGCATCATAACTCTCTGAGGTGCTCCTGAATTACTGAACTGGAGTTTAATTCTCATTCTTCCTTTCTGTGAGAGAGACACTGCCCACAATGGTTTAACAACATTGCAGAATTCAAATAGTGCTCTCTAGCAGTGATGAGATGTGTCCCCTCAGTCTTCTCCATGCTTAAAGAAGCTCTATTTTGTAAATAGGGTATTTACTGTGATTCGTGTACACAGAAACATAATTAAGGTTAGTGTAGCTGTAGTAAATTGTGAATTTAAATATTAACTTGCAATTTCCATTTTTTAATGACTAGAAACCTTCTATTCATTGTGGACTTGGCTGGCCTAAGCTGATGCAGTCTAGTTCTTGCTGTTTGCAACATTACCAAAGGAGCTGCATTTCATCGTCTGATTTCCCATTTTAAACTGTAAAGCCTCCATTTCTCAAATCATGGGATCTGGAACTCACATGATCTGCTCAGTCACTAGCCCAACTAGATCCTCACACCAGAGGACAGTAACCGATATTTCTGAAGCAGAGAGGATATTTTTTTCCAAATATTTGAAGTTCTGTAAGTAATTTGTGTCGTAAGAAATGAGGGAGACAAGGCAACCACATCATAACTGTCCTTGGTCTTTGTGACAGCTCAACCAAATGAAAGCATTTTAATGTTAAAGCAGGTTTATCATTGTGCTTTTTTGATAAAAAGAAAAATCAAAGCTATCCACAGAGAGTTAATATTAGAAAACCAAAACAAAAGTCCAAAAACCCCAGACTTTGAAAATACTAATTTTTCTGCTGCACATTTGGCCAGAATATTTTCAACCTGCTGTAATAACCTTTTAGTAAATTATGCATTTCACCCACAGATTCTACTCTTTTGATAAAGGTAATACTTTTTATTATTACACAGGAGCAATAAAAATCTTTGCGTTAACCCACACTTTGGTCATGAAAATGAAAACAGCGTTTGGCCACAAATTATCCAAAAGACAAAGTGAACAAAGTGATTAAATTCTATATTCTGTTCCCTAGAGATTCTGGGAGAGCTTTCCTTATGTGAAAAAGGGGAAAGAAAACAAAAATAAGTTGAACTTCTAAGTGTAAAATCCCTCAGCTGTGATGTAAAAAATAAATTAATAGTAACAAAAAGGACCAATACCTCCCTCAGCTGTACCCAAAACACTTTAATTGATTTTCATAGATATTGCAGAGGTGAAGCAGATAGCAAATTGAACCTAAGATATAGAATAAGAATTTTTGTTTTTATGAAATAGATCTTACTATACCTTCTATCTTCATTGTGTTTCTCACACATGTAGGTATGTGAAAAACAGCTTCAGGAACCCCAGAAATGTATTTAGATGAAGATGACAATTTTTTCACTGTGGTATCTAAAGGAACACGGTATGATAGATTTGATATACTAAGGTACTATTTGTGGAAATAACACAGTTTAACATCTGAAGCCCTGCATCTCTGGCAGCTATTGACAATTGTTTCTTGTTAGACTATGCCACTTGTGAAAACAAAATAGTTCCCAATATCAAGTGCTTTTAAAAGGTTGCTTAATTACTTAAACTATTTTTATTTTTAATTGGTACTTTCATGGAATGGTTATGGCACCTAATTGATTGAACATTAGTTCCATTTTACATTATGTCTGATGAATTATTGATTGCCCTTTGCTTTCAGGACACTTAGGACTTTCCTGGTGAAGCACATAAAAGAACAAATACTCCAACGTGGCTGCATCAGTAACTTGTACTAGCAGGGCTGTTGCAGGCTTCCATATAAAAGATTCCTACCATTGCAGTCCATTGATCTAACAGTGTGTGATGCATCTCAGTGTTGTAAACAGCTCCTGTGATTTTTTTTTTTTTTTTTATTCCTCTCATAGCTCTAGTCTTTGAAAGAAGAAAGCTCAAAATTCAAAGAATTGACCCCTTCTCCTTTTGGGGCATTTAGAGCTAGAAACTTGCTACCGTTTTAGCTACGGTTACTGACCTCAGGGAAGTATAGAAATCAAACCTAAATTTTTTCAAAAGCGTAAGAATTTTCCGTAAGCCTACATGGTAGCCTCTAAATCTTCTTACTGAGATATTGTGCCTCAGCTCAATGGACAGTTTAAAGGCTTTAAAAAAGACCTTTTCATTTCAATAATTTATTTTCCTTCTTGTCATTTTAGTTTTGTCAAATGAAGGTCAGCATACATTGCAGGGACCACTAAAAAATAAAATTAAGATGTTTGTATTGGTTAAGCAAGTGAAAAAAGACTCACTGAAATCATTCTATTCTGAGAGTACTTAATCAAGCAGAACAGATGTTTATTATATAATTAAGAAACAGTTTGCCATCAGTATGAACAAATCATGAAACCAAATTGCTCCATAATACTTTCCATTATTTCATAGACACTTGCTGTGAAGAATTAAGGGTAAACACAAAAGCCAGATACTGTGTTATTCTCCAGCCCTAGGCACTATTTTAATACCTGGCAGGGGAAAAAATGCTGCCTGTTAGCATAAAGCCAGAAGAGCTAGAACCTGATTCATCTGCCAGTCTAGCACAGAGGACTTGAAGAGGAGGGAGGATTGCGCATGAGGTATGGCACAACTCCAATATATTGTGCTCATCCTTCACTAATACAAGGTAGGAAGATAAGAGGCCATAAGCAGTAGAGACCCCAGGTATAGCTCCAACAGATGTTAGAGAAGGTTTGGGCAGAAAATTCTTCTGTTCTAGCATCAGCAATGAACTAAATTTCTACACTGAGGTTCGTATAGAGGCATGATGTCCTACAGTAGATGTCAAGAAGCCTTAACTCACACAAAGAGTTTTGAAAGCCAGGTCTATCCCATGAGCACCTCTAGGCAGGGAGGATATATGTATGACAGTAAACTGAATGTAGTCAGGACAGGGACTTCAACCTCAGCAGGCAATTGCTCATACTGGTAATTTATTGGTACCTTTCGGCCCAGACCAGCAAGCACTCTACTGGACAGAGCTCGGGCATGTTCATGAACATAAGTCTATGGGCCCTGATGAGATGCGCCCCAGAGTCCTGAGGGAATTGGCTGATGTAGTTGCCAAGCCACTCTCCATGATATTTGAAAAGTCATAGCAGTCAGGTGAAGTCCCTGGTGACTGGAAAAAGGGAAGCATTGCGTCCATTTTTAAAAAGGGAAGAAAGGAGGACCCTGGAAACTACCAACCTGTCAACCTGACTTCTGTGCCTGGGAAGAGCAT
>VZTL01026313.1:698-12712 GCA_013400535.1 Scopus umbretta
GTTGATGAAGGCTGAAGAAAGAAGGAGCTGAAGATATTGACAGGTACATCAGGGAAGAAAAGCAGAAATTGTGAGAAATGAGCCGCTGGGATGGAGCTGAAGGGGTCATTTAAAGGAACCAAGAAGAGTAATGATCATGTTAGGCAGACATACACAGGCACACCTAGCTGTGTTCCCCCCAGATCTCCTACTTTAAAAAAAAAAAGAAAAAAAAAGAAAAAAAAAGAAAAAAAAAAGTGAGCTAATCCAGTTTTAAAACTAACAGGAATTCTAGCCTGGAGGCTTTAGCATCCCTTATCTTTTCTATTGAACCACTTACAAGAGGAAAAAACATTTCAGCTGATCTAGATCTAAAAGCATTATAAATGGGGGAAAAGAAATCCTCCTCACTTTGACCACTGGCCAGAGACACTGTCAAATGACAACCTGTGCAGCAACACATTGAGTCCTGGAGCTATTGCCAGGGAGGGCATGGTAGCTCAGAGGTGTGCAGCTCCCTCCTCAGAGTGAGCAAGAGTTGTGTTGCCACAGGACTGGAAACAGCCTGCGCAGAGAGAACGCCGTGCTTCCTGTGCCTGGCTGTCCACGTCAGGGTATGGAAAAAGCCTTTGGCACTTCTGTCCCCTTCTCTCTTCTCTGTGTGGGGTTCATCCTTACAGTACCCCGATGTGGGAGAAGAGAAGGTTCCTGTCCAAATGTAGAAACAGCCCATGGTCTTTCAGTTCAGACATAGGCTGTGTGGGTAGGGAACTGGCAGGGCACGAGCTGCCACGATCTTTACACTTCCAAAGTGTGCCGAGCTCCTGCTGCCTGTACTTTAAGCAGCAGGTCCTCTTCGTTGCTGGTGACAGAAGTACCTTTTGTGTACCTCAGGAGCCCCTTTCACTTCTTTGGCTGGGTTCATCTTCCTATAATTATGTCTCAACAAGTAAGACATCTGCCTGGGAATTAATTCTGTGCTTTTGATTAAGCATCTTTTTTTTTTTTCTTTCATCCTCATTCTCCTTCAGTCGTGTTTTTAGAAGAGGGAGAAGAAAACTCATGGCAGAACCCTCCCAAACCTTGTAAAAACTCAGTGAACCCTAAACAGAGAATCTTTCATGTAACTTAGCAATATAAATGAGTATTAGATGCAATAGAAGTTATATTTAACTATACCATTAAGCTCTTCACATGTCAAAGAATATTGAAAAGGGCAGAAGATAAGACTGTTGTCTTACAACTTTTCTATAATTAATTACCTGAGTGAAACAAACAGAAGGTCTGTCAATTCCCAGTTATGATATTGCTCCCATTTGGATTATAAACATTCTTCTGTATTAACTAATTTATGGACCATATCATCTGCAGTAGTTGCACATTGTCCATACCTTCATTATGGCCAGTGTAACTAGGACAATTTACAAGGGTGGAAAATCTGACCTGATGTCAATGCGATAGAAAAAATGATATTTTATTCTCATTATCCTCACTGTCAGCACATACGGCACTTCTGTGTGATACAATTCCCTTCACACACAGCAAATATTTACTAAGCTCCTCTGTTTGCTTGAGCTGGACTATGGATGACCAACTGTCATCATCAATCAATTCATCAACTGAGATGATTTGATCCTTACTTTATAAGAGCCTCTGATCAAATAAGTTTCTTCCTGAGACAGTGTCCAAATTCAACAACCTGATTCTTACATCACTTGTAGAACTTGGCAGTAACATCTTGCCGTCTCTTGGAAAACCACTGTTTTCTTATTTCTTGCTGCTATGAACCCCATTAAGAATTTCAGTTTATTTTGGAGGGAGAAACTGCTGAAGGATACCTTCCAGTAAGCAGGGTTTGTATACTTTTGAATGTTATTGTAAAAAGCATTGTTGCTTTCCTTTCTATTTGAAAGAAGTATTGAATGCCAAGTATACCAAGGTGCTATCACTGAGATATGAGACCCTCCATTTTGATGAGAGTAATATAGGCTATTCTTAAATCTGAAAGACTTAACACCTTGAAATATTAATTCTTCCAGAGTTTTGTTTTATAAAACATGTATAATTCAAAGGCACTGGTTGGTGAAACTACAGTGGCAAATTACAAGAGTTATTAAAATTTCTCTTTCAAGCTAATATCAAGTCATCAAAAAATTGAATACTCCTGACCCTTTTACCGAAGTGTAAATTAGCAGCCTAATGGTAATATTCAGATGGGCAAAAGAAATATAAGCTCCTTTTGCTGAAAATAATATAAGAAAGTGCTTCCCTACTGTGAATCATCTTAACATGTGAAATAGCATTTTGGTACAATGATCTCTGCAAAGGGCACAGCAAGCTGGCAAATACGGAAACAAAAGATGAAAGCAATTTTGTACTTCTCTTGCCAATGTTTTATTCTCTTTTTAGTTATTATATAAAATGTGAACATCTCAAAGCACCTTTGTATGTTACTTTAAAAACAAATGACTAACCCAACCGTTTTCCTTATGAAAACACTTAAGTTTTCTTTGTTATGAATGCAAATTAAAGCCAAAGCATATAATATACTGACCACATTTAAGAATGTTGCTTGCAAATATTTTCAGCTACCAATAATAGCTGCTTTTACTGCAACATTAATATTTACATGTTTAAAAAAAAAAAAGGCTGTGCATTTGAAACAGGATTGTGACAAAATTGTAGCAATGTTATATTTTTCTTCCATAATTGTAGGAAAAGAAATTTTTAAGAAATTGAAGCATATGTCAACATAAAGAAAGCAGATTTTTTTTTTTTCTTCTGCACACCTACCCATGATGGGTCTTAGCTATTTGCTAAGACCACCACCCATGGCAAAGGTTGGATAGCCTAAAACTCCTCAATGGTGGAAAATGCCTTCTTCTGTAGTAAAGCGTTTATTGTATTACGCTAGTCACTTTTGCTCTGTGAGGGAAACGGGACTGCTCTTTGTCATACGTGTTAATCTTAGTACCTTTCATGGGCATGCAGATAATTTCCATGTATAAAGCAGACAGCTGTGCCCTTCCTACCATTAATTTTACTTGCTTTCTTTCATTCTCTTTTGGTGGATATAGCTCATGTGGAGCCACTCCACCCACAGGCATTAAACCAGCAAAACACTTGAGCAAATGACTAGAGTCATTGAACTGTGGTGTCCTACTTACGAGCTAAGGTGCTGCAATGAATCGGAGCTATAGATTCTGGTCTAGCTTTCATGGAAATCAGTGACGTGAGCAGCATTCATGTCACTGAGAGCCTTGAACTAACCCTGAAGATCCAAGCTGTAGCTCTACTCTCAGAATTCAATGCTTTTTTAACTATATACATCATACTATAAAATATGGTAACATGTTATAACTTACTGTAAAATCATTAATTGCATAAAAAGCCTTCTGCTTTTGAAACAATTGAAGTCATTACTAAAATGTACAGTTTTCATCACATATTTTCCCAGGTTGCCTCCCAAGATTGCTGATGATATTGAAAAGAATTACGAAAAACAAAAAATGGGTATTAATTTTGCATCTTTATCTTGGCAATTCCAAGTGAGAGGTGATCATATTGTTCATAATGGTTCATTTAATTACCTCTTCAGAATCTTCACCTAACTTAAGAGCTTCTTCTCCTGAGGACAGATCTTTCCACCCACAGATCTCCACTCACACTCAGAAGTACTGCTGAAGTCAAGGAGGATCTGCTTCTGACTGCAACTCTCTTTGTTTATTACCGCTAAGGTGGGTACCTTATATAGCTGTTCGGGTAATATGAACTGTTAAAAATGAAAGTTTGCAGCAATTAAGAGAATATGTGTTGGTTGTTATTGAAAGCTATTTCATAGCACTTAAAATCTTCCACGTTTTTTAGTCTGATATCTTCTGTACAACAGCATATTTGGGGGCAGTGCTGTAATTAGCTTGAGATTGCAATCCACAATAAAAGCAGAGAATTTGGAGCCAAAAGACAAGAATCAGGTTAGCTGAGAACTTGAACTTGGAATCAACCAAAGACTTTGGCCATTGGCAAATGGAAGTACCTTAAGATAGATGCTGAATTGAACTGATATTTCTCCTCCTCTTCAGCTACTGTTACTGCACTTTGGTTCATTTATTCCAGCTGAAGTGCTCTGGTAGTCCAGCGGTCACTAAGAGACGTTAGATGATGTGAACTCAACTCCAAGCTCAGCAAGTTTGGTAGGATATGTAAAGGCTTAATGCCTCATTACCGTTGAGAACAACCCTCCAGAAAACTCTAGGCTCTGCGCTGCTGATCTGTATACGTACATGGTTGAATAAGTAGTCTGTGTGTCTTTAGAATGGGGAGGAAACACCTTACTATTGGTCAGATTGAATCTTAGATCTCTCTTGGCCATGATATGTCACTACACTTTAATGATGGTTAAGCTGCTTGTGCACAGATGTTGTGGGATATAATGAACAGGTATTGTAAGGCTAAGGGCAATGTGGGTGTCTACACATTCATTTTCTGTGCATTAAGGTTATGTGATTGGCTGATTTAGGAGGTTTTCTTATTATTTAGTACATTGTGGTGTTAAAAAGAGCTTTTGAATCATAAAAATTGTGAACAATCATGTTTCCCAGGGATCTGTATAATTTAGCTTCATGCTAAAATAATTAGCTACCTATCTTGTATTTTGTGTTGTCCATGTAAGAAGGTTAAGCCATAAGTAAATTCTATGAGAATGTAAAGATGGGCAGGAAAGCCTGAAAAGAAGTGCAAACACAATTTAGGCCCAGATTTTAAAGTGATTAGTTCAAAAACGGGCATATTGACGTACATCTGGCTGTCACTTTCAATATTATTATCATTCTCCTTTCTTCTCTCTTAAAACAGCTTCTTTCACAGAATTACCTCTTCAGTCTTCATTAGCAATCTTATTTTTCTTGTTATTTAATGAAACTTTCCTTGGGACTTGAAGCTTATTTGTAGTTAAAGGACACCTCTTCTATTACAAAGGACAAATTTTGTTGTATACAGTGAGAACATAACGGTCGCAGGGTTTCAGAGAACAACTTCACCTCTACTGTAGTACAAGATGGGAGGGCAAAGTCCAGAAAGAAGCATCCTGCTCTAAAACCTTTCCTGCATCAGTTCATTGGGCATTATGATAATTAGATCATCTGTCTAAATAGGGTCCATATGGTGATTTTTCTGTAAATGTTTTCTTTATTTGAACACAGTGTATTAATCTATTTACAGCTCCACATTGAAATTAACCTTGGAGACTGGATAATTAGAAACTGAGCTGAGTAGCAGAACAGTTTTTTATTACTCAGGGCAGGGGTGATGGAAATATTAGACATATTATCTCTCATTCTAAAGTCTAGGAAACAAGTTAGAGATAAATGACATTGAACCTGGCAAAGGAGTCATATTCTTGGGTTTGTTCTATTTTAGTTTCTCTGAGTACAGCACAGGAAAATGTAAGTTAATTTGGGTTATCATCCTTTATTAAACCTATAAACTTTTCTTTCTGAAAAAGACAGTTGTGTTTGAGCAGCAGTTCAGGGTATGAAGCTAAGAAAAAAAAAAGTTATAATTTCAGCTTGAAAGAATACAAGTATTGCGTCATTATTTCAATGCTTTTTGTAAATTTTTTCTTAATGACAGATCGTTTTGAGACTGAACAAAATATTTTGAACACAGAAGTAGTTAGAAATAATTTAAAAGAGTATTCTGATTTTTCCCAGTTATGTTATTCTTTGTCATGTATTTTTTGCTTTTTCTGCGGCATGCATAGCATGTATATCTATGAGGTTGCACTGAAATGTTTGAACAGACAAATTGTAAGCTTCCCATTTCATATAACAGACCAGATTTTCAGAATATCACCTGCAAAATTGTGCCAGAATTTTCTGCACCTACATACGCACTTAAGTGCTCTGTTGATTTACAGCCTTTGTTTGCGTAATGACTGATTGTATTTGCCGTGTTGGCCTTGCACAAATAATTGTGCAGTTAATGCTCCAGCTGGTTCCCTCAGCCCCAGATACCATGGTAATGGGTGTAACGTAACAGCCTCAGCAGAGGGGGATGGTTTCTGAAGACAGAGTCCCTGGTGATAGCCAGCACCAGTCCCACCTCAAAGCAAAGACACAGGACAACAAAGGAACGTATGTTTTGTGCAACTGAACTGGAAATTTTTAGAAGCTCCTGCCTGCTAGCTGCTTCTGCTGGTAAGGAAAATTGGGTAGCTTGACGCTTTCCTGCCAGGACAGTCCCTGAAGTACAGGCATGCCCAGATCATCTTGAAGAGACTAGTATCAGAAAATCCCCAAGAGGTCTGACGATAGCGATAGTGTGTTTTGTTTAAAATTGCAGCAAATCAACAAAACATACTGGTCCCTTAGTCCAGGCACCATAAAGTGTGCAAATCTTAGTTATGGCTCCGTACAAGCAGCCAGCTGGAACACAGAAGCAGGGTGTTTAAATAAACTTGAATCCCACAAAACAACAACAACTTCTCACTGCAATTTCAGCAGAGAGTGGCTTAATTAAATTGTTATTAATAGTCATCACCTTATAAATAATCAGAACATAAAACTGAGAGAGGAATCTCCTTCATTTGCCCTCAAGACAGTTCCAGCATAGGTAGTAGAAATGGTCGAAGATCATTTGGGAACCAAGCGGCCTGGCACCGGGCTGTTGCATCTATTCCCTGTGTCCACATTGGAGGTCACAGTGGTGGCCCCGTCAGGTGTGACAAGCCACCAGGTCTGGGAGCTTCTCAGCGGGGCATCTCGAGGGTGGCCTACACTGCTTGTCTGAGGCAATGTTACGGTGCCAATTAACAACCAGGAATTCCCTCTTTCTGATCTGTAGGTTAACAAACATAGTAGCCTTTTATTTACTTGTGAGAAGGCTGAGACTTTTTGGGACATCTGCCCCGTTACTGGAGGGGTGAATTGAGTAAATAAGGGTGCAGGGCATCCGTGGGCAATAAGTAGTGATTTTATGGATAATGAATAGTGAGAATCTTTAATTACTGAGATATCTCAGCACAAGACCTCTTTAAGATTTTGGGGCTGAGTTGCTGGATTAGATTCTTATTTCTTTATGTATTTCACCATCTGAAAGAGTTTTACATGCTTTCCTTGCTCAAGGTAGGCATATTTATGATGAATTCAGATCACTACTGTACTTGACTTTATTAACTTCTTCTCTGCATGGTTTTGCTTTTTAAGAAAATGAAAATTTAAGACAATTTCCTTTTTTAAAAGAGGTTTAGACTTGCAGTCTGGTTCTTTCCTGGGCTTGTTAAAACTTCCATTCAAGCTTTTCTATTGTTTCTCAAAATACCTTATATGTAGATCTTACATTCTTTTCTTCTTTTTTTTTTTTTTTTACCAAAGTCTGCTGAGTAATTGTACTGTCTGCTCAATAGGGAACTGATTACATCCCCTTCACCTCTTGCTTATGATAATGACTTCTTCAAGAGAATCGAAAAACTGTATGATATAAATTTTTCCATAGGAAAGGTCAAAGTAAAATTCACTCACAAGTACAGTTTATATCTGGGTCTCAATCCAACACTTGAACAGCTCTGTGGTATGCTGCTAAAATATGTGTAGCAGAAAAACTTGGATATCAGGAATAACCCAAATTGTAGTTTGAGGATAAATTACTTCAAGCGTTTTTGATTGTACGGTAATGTAATTAGGGCCCCTCTGGTACAAAAGAAACATTCAATGAAAGCATTTACTTTGTCTCTCCCAGATGCCTGAGATCAGCACATAAGTGAGAAGGTATATTTTTTTTTTGTTTTCCTCCCTTTCTGAAAAGACCAGTGCTGGTTGTTCCTCTCTCCTTGTGACTTCCAGAGGTGGGAGCTTGACCAGCTTCTGCATTAGCATCTGGGCCATTCTCCAGGAGGCACATACAGTGGGACAGTTGAGAAACACTGTTAAGAAATGTCTTATGCATGAAAAGATGTTCCCATCTCTCTTCTGACCCTCTGCTTGATCGTTAAGGGTAGAATTATGAAACTAAGTGTATGGGCTATATTTTCCACCCAAAAGTACTTTTCTCGTCAGTATCCTGTTACTTGTTTAGCTGACATTTTATTTGCATCTTCCCTTAAAAGGAATTAGCACTTTTGGTGCACCTAAATAGTGGTGTCATTTTTTCCTTTGTATATCTTCGGGTGCTGGTTTCCTGAGCTTTCCTTCCCTTGGAAGAAGACAGGAAATTCTTCTGTAGCTGAGGAATCAATACAGTTGCCATACATACACATTATGTCCTGAATTTCACCATTCACTGTCTACCTTCGGGGCTTTCCACTACTTCAGCTTATGCCTCAGGGTCCTTTTCTGCCACTACTGTGGCTTATACCCCAGGGTCCAACTAACCTGAAGATTTAAATATACATTTGCTTCCAGGCTAATACTGAAATAATCTTCTATTATAGTTGCATCCCTTCCTTCTATGAAAAAAATCCTCTGAAGAAATTATTGCCCTTTCTGGCCATATTGTATTATGCTGGTCTTTGCAAACTCTTGCAAAGAAATAGTTCAATGAAGCTCCTGGGGTTTGTTTTTCTCTCTTTTTTCTTTCTTTTTTTTCTTTTTTTATTTCTTAATTTTTTTTAAATCATCTTCTTGCATACCAGAAGTTGTCTGCATTTCTTAATGACTTAGGCCTCTTTTTATGTCATATTAAGATTCTCTGTAAGATTAGGAGTATGAAAGCACTGTCAGTTTGGATTGGGTGATATATGGTAAAGTCAGTTATCACTTAGATATCAGTAGTGAATCTTTCAGCAGCCTAGGTATTTTGTCCTACATGCCAGTGAGGCTTTGGTTTCTTACTAGGAACCAATCCCCCTCAAATATAAAGACTTGTTCTTAAATCTGAAAAATTCAGCGATTTCACATTTCTGCATGTTTTCCACTTTAAGGGCACATTTTCATATATGCCATTTTAATCTAATTATTGTCTCTCTTATTTTGAGTGAGAAGTTTGAAAGTTTAGCTCCTCTGCATAAATCAACTCAAAAAAAAAAAAAAAAGAAAAAAAAACAAAAGAGGAAATTAAGAGCTTCAGAAGGACCTAGTGCCAGAAAAATGTCAGCATAAATTTTTAACATTGCACTGCCTCATTGTGATGAGCACTTGGTTCCAGCTTGAGTCCCTTCACTCTGCTTTTCCAGTCAACAGTGATTTTAGTCACTGTACAGTCCTCACCCATTTGTTGGTTTTGTCTTGTTTGTTAAGGACATTTTGAAATTTATTAGATCTGTTCTTTCTCAGTGATGTTCCCTTTCCACACACTATTCTTTCCTAAAAACTTTTGTATTCGTATCAGGTTTCTCTGTAATTTTCCTTTCTTTAATAATACTAAATAAAATGTTACTGATGTACAGGAGGTCAGAAGCCACTTCTGCAACTCTGTGATGGACCTTAAACTCCCTAAGGATATTAAATAGAGGCAGGAATACTTGGAGGAAAAGAGCTGTGAAGATTTAGAGTAAAGGTAACTCCTACTTTTGTGGCTGAGACTGAATGGAAGAGTGGCGGAGATATTCCAGATGGACCAAAATAAAATTAAATAGCTCAACTCTGAAGAGTGGAGATACGGGGGAATAAATGGGAAGAAGAGAATGGTGAAGAGCAGGGAGAAAATTACCCATTTTGCATATAAATGATGTAATTACCCCCTCAGCTTCTCAGGCAGAAGTTGACATCCCTAATTAAAATAATTTTATGATCTTCTGGGGACAGATATACAAAAGCATAAAGAGAAGGAAAAAATAACAAATACAGAACTAACCAACATCAGCAGCCATTTTTACAAAATAATTTTGCAACAGGACTGATGATGTACATGCAGTCTCAGCTTTATAACAAATTATCAGGCTTGTATTTTATTTCAGATGATTCACAGGGCTTGATATAAAAGGCAGAAGCTGAATAAAACCTTTTCAGAGAAGAGAATGATGAAACCACAATACAAGGACAGGGAATTGAAAGCCTACTGGACTGAATTTCATTGTTTTCTTCTGATTAATATGGGAAATTGAAAGGCACTGTGTTTAACCTGTGCTAATGCTACAGTTGCTGTAACTAAGCATGAGAATATGGTCTTACAACTTGTGCATGCTGATTGTTTTATACAAAGCACCTGGCAAATTTGCCAGTACATACACTGTTAAATTTATAACAGAGGCATCCGGCCACCAAAGGCTGCCATTGTCATTTTTTTAATTGATCAATAATGTTCTACCACATCTTCACTTCGCACTTGCCAGGCAAGAAAGCAGTTACGGAGCCTTTTGCAGACTGCAAGGTAGCGAGGGGACATGTTGTTTTAACTGTGTGGGAAGAAAGGGGTTGTGCTACAAAGTGAGATAAAACCCAGCAAGTGTAACAAATCTGGAAAATTCCATTATCATATGCCTCGTTGTATCGCTCGTACCATCTGACTGACTGATTTGATGTTGCTAAGAGACTTGACAGACCAACTTGTTAGCATTACATACTGCACAGTAGTGATTGATAAATCAATTGTTACCACTAATTTTACTCCAACAGGGTGATATTTCAGTATTCAGAATTTGGCTGAAGGATATGTTTGTGTACGTGCTTTTTTTTTTTTTTAACCCTACAATGGTTGATTTCATTTTGCATTTCCTAAGTATCTGTGGTGATTTCACGGTAAGGTGACAAGACAGAAAGCAAGAGAATAACTTTATCCTCAGGCACAAATGCAGAAAATCAGGCTAGAAATCTCACAAGAACTGATGTTCTTGTCCTATAACTGCTACTTATGGTAGTAACTAAGTTTTGAATAATTTAAAAGAATTTAAATCTTTCTTGAGGTATTTTCATGTCTAGTCCTGATTGATTAATTAATAAGAGCAAACAAAGCATTTTAAGCCTCAGAAAAGCTTTGGGTTTGGTTCTGCTCAGAGGACAGGCATGGTGTCAAGTCCATTAGTTCTTAGCTGATTCATCCTGTCCTAATTAATATGATTCACTCATAGACCACAGAATCTGAAATAACCATAGCAGTTTATGAGCTAATTAAATATTATCTAGTGCACCACGTGCTTAGTTTTTCAACTCTATTTACATAGGTGGGAAGGGGTAACATATTGCCGTTATTTTATCTGACAAATAAGACTCAAATGTCATAAAGATGAATCGTTCCCTTCCCAAATCCTGTTCTTTTGTTTGTGTTTGTTTTGCAACACAAAGAAGAACCAGATAAAATGACAGGACTAGTTTGAAGCATCTCTCAGGGGATGGTTTTGTGTGGGGGGCTCTGCAGCAGGCACCGGTGGGGTGGGCAGTGGGGCGTTGGGGTCTTCTGCGTTACCCCAGCGTGCGTCATGGCTGTTCTGCATAGCGGCACCTCCCGATTTTGCAGCTATCGAGGCTGGGAACAAAAATTGTTTCCCAGACAAGCAGAATGGTCTGTAAATGTTTCCGAGTGAGAAACCCGTTTGCAAAATACCCTTCTGTGCAGGACTGTCAAGGAGCTCAGCAAAGGCGGCCGGCAGCTGAAAGAAAATACTGTGTTTACAGGCAAATCATGGCCTTTGGTTTTTGCAGTGTGAATGAGGGAGTAACCGAGCTCTGCTCTTCCTGAGAGAGAAACAGAAAATCAAAGGCAGAACAGCGTAACATTTTGTACAGAAATTATCTACAGCACCAGTACAACATGTAAGAAAGCTGGCAGAAAGGGGTTTCTGTGGATACTGTGGATATCATGATCCTGAAAACACTTAAGGAAAAGGGATTGAATCTTGAAGAAAAGGCTGAGGCACTGAAAAACCTGTGGAATGATCCATCCTTGATTCAGTTTCTCCTGTCAGGGAAGGAAGGGTGCTCAATGTCGTACCCTCTTGTTGGAGCTCCTTTCACTCGGAGAATCAAGATTTATTTGCAGAATATTTGACTTGAAAACAAATATATGGCTTTCTAGCTTTTTCTTTTGTAAAGATGTATATACACCCTGCTGAAAGTAGTATGCAATCTGTACCAGATAGATATTTTGTTTATTTCTGGATTTTA
>VZTL01026314.1:1466-29476 GCA_013400535.1 Scopus umbretta
GCTTTATCTTTTTTTTTCTCCCTCCCCCCTCCCCTTTTTCCTTCTTCCTGCCACCTGCCTATTAGCTGACTGTGTGCACAACGCTGATGGAGGTGTATAATGGCCATACAGAGACTTACCTGCGGGAATGCCCAGATCCATGTAGTCCTTGGTAGTCCTGTACCTTTCCTATGTTGGAAGCTGCTTGTCCGAATTGGAGGTCCTCCAAGAAAAAATACTACTGGAAAAAGATTCCTCAGCCTAACTCCTTTCTTCAGAAGTCTAATGGCTATATAGAAATGTCAGTGAGCTTCTAACAATGGAGGACCCCATCGCACATTGGACTTTCTTGCTTTCTGAGCAGCAGTTCTGCTGACGAGAAGTGTAGACTAATGTATGTCTGGTTTGATTTTCAGCCATTTCTACCAAACGAGTTCAGCAGTTAGCTCTAGATCTCCTCAGTCTTGACAGTATTCTTGTTTTGGTTTGTTGTTGGTTTGCGGGTTTGCTATTTTTTCTTGTTTGGTTGGGTTTTTTTAGATTAAAATACTTCTAAAGCACACAGGAGTTAAAATGGCACCTACCAAGCATGAAGAAGAATTGGGTAGCAGAAGACCATCTGGGACAGTACCGTTGTGTTAGTCTTTCCTAAGCACTTAAGATGAATAGCTAGTGTTCTGGTCCAATATGAGGGTATGTCTAAGATGCCCTGTTATAAAATAACCTACCAAGTGTCATGTCTAGTCACAGAAACAAGGTCTTAGTGAAATACCAAAACCGAGATCTGAGCCAAAAAATGTCTTTTCCTTGATACATAGATCTTTTGCTGAAGTTCTTTCCTGGCCCGTTAACAATTTTTTTTTTAATACAGATTTTTCTGTTGTCTCAAAAAATTAAATGCTAATACAATAAATATTCTTAAGAACTACTTGCTTTGACCAAAGTACACATGGACTCATTTCATGCCTCAGTGGAAGTCACTGTGCGTGTTACATATGACATGGCAGGAAGGGCATTCACTTCCAAAGAGACTGATTTTAACAGTGTCTGAAAAACCGATTTCTTTCTTACGCTGACTGTTAAAGCTATTGCTGTAATGGGAAGTAGCCAACTCCTAATAGTGGTCAGGTTGTCTGGGAGGATTTTGGTTGGTTGGTTTTTGGAAAGTGGGGGAGGGAAGCCAAGTCAGATTACACCATTGGCCAGAATGCCAATTAAGAAAGTAAAAATCCTTGAGAAATAGAGAGAAGTACAGGCACCCTAATATCCTAGGAAGCAGGTCCTGTAGAAGGCTATGTCACTGCCTGCATTGCTAGGACTAGCTTCCAGTGCCAACTCTGGTGTTTTGATAACATGCAAAGAGAAGACACTGGAGCGTAAGCTTAGGGGCTCATAGGTATGGTGGTTCACTTGTAAGCTTCTCTTAACCACCCTAGGAAAGAGGTGCTATTCATATTCCTGTTGAGCCATGAATTTCAAGTTTCCACTGGTGTAGGGGAAGTGTTTGCGGTCTCTCTGGTGTCTGCAGAGACAGTATTGCATAAGGTGTCCTAACTAAAACCTGTAAGTTCCTGACATCCACTCACGATGGGATTCTTGATAGCCAGGACATGCAGAACAGTATTAGCGTAGTGCAGAAGTTCAGAACAGAAGATAGGACAATTTTCTGTTCCAAACAGTAAAGGCTACTGTAAGGTGGTTTTTTTTAAAATAATATTTGCAAATTTAACACTGAGAAATCTACAGAAGGGGAAACAAGTTACTGCCTGTAAATCTGAGATGCAAAGTCAACTTTCATCCGAGTATGACAGGCTAAGTTTTATTTCATATCGCTTCCTTTTCTAAAAGAAATATTAAAAGGTAACCTTTAATCATCCCTTGTTTCAGTAGCTAGGCTACCAGCTTACCGCAAACTGTAAGAGCTCTCCCTCCATCAGCACTGGAAGAAGCAGGGACAAAAGGAATGCTATTTGCCAAATAACTTCAGCAGCTAATAAAGAAACATGGCTTCTGGTTGAAGAAAATTATATTCCAGGTCTTAGAACAATGCCTGTAGTAGCACAGCAAGAAGCAATTCAGAGGGGTATAAAGCACTGCCGCATTGAGAGCTCACAGAAATCAGCACCCCACTGTTGAAGCTGACATTAAAAAGAGGGCTGGTCTAGTTGTACATCTGTTTTTTTTTTTTTTTAAACTGAAGTGTGCAAGCACAAGCATGTTAGCGCGATTGTACTACCAGAGTCCATTTTTAATCTCAATCATGAATATTGAACCTATGTAAACCAAAAATGAACATAGCAGCGTCATTTAGGTTAGGGAAAAATGCATGTATAACGTGAAATGCAGCTTCTGGGACCTTTGATTCATATAAAATGATTAAACCAGGTCAAATCTTAGTCTGTACTGTGAAGGGCACATCATGTGCTGCTGAGTTTGCACCTTAATATGGTAGAGGGTTGTTCAGATTTATGTGGAATTAGTTGCATAACAGCCATAATCAAATTACTTTGTCATTTAAAAATAAGTAGTAAGTTTACTTGCTTAATTAGTCCTGTCCCACTTTAGCATATGTGGAGCAAGGCAGTGTAGACTATTTACAGTCATTAACTAATGAGCTTTCGGTATGTCCCTTGTGCAAGACAATCCACGTTTCCACACTGGAAATGGCTTTACAATTGCAAAAGCACTGCTAAATCCCATGGATCTCTGTCCAGAGCCTGAATGCCTGTGCCTGCTGTTGACTAAAACAAAGCAAGCTACTTAAAAACAAAACCCACAACAACTACTGCGTCTGCCGTAATACAGAAAACGTGATGAATGCAATTAATTGCTTATTGATTTATCCTTCACCTGTCGGCGCTGACAGCACTTGTTCTGAAGGTTCTCTCAAGCCTGAGAAAGAGTTTAATTTGCTCGTTACAGATAGCGACATCTATTTTTAACATCTGTTTACTGCCTCCCCCCTGCTTCCGCTGCCCCAGGCACCGTAATGGAAGCTAAGGCCATTTCACTGAAGAAACGTATGCAACGGCTTGCAACTTTGGGATTTGATTTAGCTTTTTTTTTTTTTTTTAATAGAAAGACAAAAAGAACAAAACCAGGTATGTTTCTTCATATGCATTTGCTACACACATAGTTGAGGTACCTCACAAACATTGAGAGGGTGGTCTGATTTTTTTTTTTTTTCCTTAAGGTTTGTTTTTTCCCCGGGTCAAGTAAGCAATCATATGTATTTTCTCTTTTAAGTTTAAATCAGAGATTTACATAGCTTTCCTAGTTCTGTTGCGGAAAATCATCAAACAATGGCAAAAAAACCCCAAAACCATGTAAGCCACAAGACAAACATACTTTTTATTATTACTGCTTAGTCTAGTTCTGTGAAGAACAGCTGCAGTGTTTTAGCTTCCAGCAGATTTTTACTGTTAATACAAAGAGTTAATCCAGTTTGTTCTGAACTTGATTAAATCGGGCATTACAGGAAGGACAAAGCATTTGTTTGGGCACTGGCATTGAAATGCAAAAGATGTCAGTTTGCCAAGAATATTTGACACCTCTACGACTTAAGCAAGCCATGCAGTGAAGCCCCATACCATTTCAGAGGCAGGAAGAATGCATCCCCTGTGTCAAAAAGCAAAATGTTGGCAGGTAGTGAGGACAGGAGAACCCAGGCAAGGAATTCGATTCTGTCAAAATCAAGCAGTAGTTTTGGGACACACACGCAAGCGAGTTTGCATTAGAGTCAGTTACAAGTTAAGGCTCTGCTTAGAAGCAAAACTCCAGAGCAGCACCCACAGATGTCCCGGGAAGTATCTGCAAGGAAAGCAGCGAGAATAAAAGGAAGATTTGAGCTGGTGTGAGCAGGCATGATGGAGTGTGGGCTGACGGGGAGCAGTTGAGAGCTTTAGGCCGGCACCGCAACTAACAACAAAATACTCCTCCCTCGCAGCACAAACTCTTGTCCCACCTTCACACGGCCGGCTCTTTGGGCTACAGGTGGGAGGAGAAAGAAGGAAGTGCGAACAAAAAGCTCAAAAGCTTGGATTTCACCATAAGCAGATGACCTGCTTATGCCACTGATCATCACATGGGCTCTCTTCTGCTTTTGGAGGACCAGAAGTGTTGGTGAGAAAGGCACACCCGAGCTCTCAGAGCAGCAAAACCTCTCATCCTTTGCACCAGAAGAACAAGATGAGCCAGAAAGAAGAATGCTCAATCAAAGCGGTGGCAGAAACCACAATTTGCCTTGGGAAGAAATCTCCAGATATTTTTATGTTTTATAAGAAGCTGCTTTTGACTGTTGAAAGAGTCCAGAAACAAGATACCAGTTGGCCAAACACTGTGATCAAGAAGCAAGCAGACCATGCGGTTGTTCCCTACCAGTTTTTCAGAGCATCATAACTTGCAGTATCAAAAGATTTTAAAGATCTTCTGTAGCTCAGTCTGCTCCCACACTCTGTGGCTGAGAAGAGAGGACAATAATTATAAAGGAGTTAGTCTGTTTACATACTGAGAAGCACTGTACTCAGGACACTTTCTGATCTACCGTGAATCAGCTCTGAATTATATTAATTGTATATGGGACAACCTCTCTCGCTCTAATTTGTTTTGCAAAGTTTCTTCCTCCTAGCTGAAGGGTTGTGCATGAGCAATAGGAGAATCCCAGTAGTGAGGCTGCCTCTGTTGGGCATTCTGTATTTAAGGCAACTCCAGTCATGAGGCTTGCTTAAGGTTTCCTACTAGCAGTCTTGTCTTTCTTTTAAGCTTGCTAAGCTTTCTTTATTAGGTGGATACCCAATATGGAAAAAAAATTCATCCCTAGACTTTTCCTTCTTTATATTTCAGTGAAAATGATTCATCTCTGAGAAGGAAAAAAAAAAATAGATTTTTTTGTCTATAGTAAAAAAACAGATCACGAGCATTGAGTTACAGCAAAGTGCTGAAGTGCCATCTTGTTCTTAAAGCAGAACTTTAATTCAGGTATCTGGAGGTGTTTGGATTAGACATAGCCTTTTCTCAGGCTACACCCACCATCTGAATTACACCGGTATTTAAACCTTTGAGTAGTTAAATGTAATTTGCATCAACTTAGTTCCCAAAATGCTAAATCTGCATTCCTGCCGGAGGTGTACATGCACCATCCCCTGAAAGCTGCAGACAGTTCTGTTACGACAGCCACGTCCAGCTACAGAAGGTACGCCTTCTGGGTGGGAGAAAGCAGCAGAAGCGACTGGGATGGAGAGGGGGAAACGGGGGGCGAAGGAGAGGAGCAGGAGCCAGCGTGTCAGGAGGTGTCCGAGGAAAGAGCAGTAAAACAGAACAGGAAGACAGCTGGGAGTGGCAGGCTATGAAGATCTAGCAACTGCAATATACTCCTGACCCCATTACTCCTGAAATTAAGCATTCCTTTGCTGTCATCTGAAACCCACAGCAGCCTATGTGGTTAGTAACTGCCGTTACCACTTTTTTTTCAAATTATGCTGAAAGATCTAAACTGATCTTCTAAGAAAAAAAAAAAACATTGAAATTAAAAATACATACTATTCCAAGCAACCGTTCTTTAGATTTAAAGGCAAGATAAGTTACATTAAAAGTACACGAAGGCTGTCAAGCATCCAGAAGCCAACAAGCTTAGCAGCCGCTCATTCCCCTTCCTTTTTTGGATGGGATACAGTATTTTTGTACGATTCCAAAATTCCTTTTACAGAGACCCCTTGTTTCACTCGCTGCACAGGACAGGCGGTGATCTTGCGATGGACAACGGTGGCATAATAAAGGAGAAGGGCTTCTGCTTTGTTCCAGTTTTCGAGACAGTAAATAAGATAATGCCTTGCGAGAGACAAGATGGTGTTACAGACCAGGCAGGTCTAGGGACCTACCGGGACAACCGAATCCTCTCTGCCTGTTTCTGCCCGTTTCTGCACAGGCAATCCAGCAGGTTGTGTCGTGTGGCGAGCGCCCTGTCTGCGATACCAGTGGTCGTGTTTCAGAAGTACTAATCACAGCTGCAATCAAGATGGAGGGAGCTATGCTGTAATCACATGAAGTACTGTAAAATGCATCCTATTTTTTTACATCTCAGTTCTCAAAATTATCTGGCAATCTCGGTTTCAAATTCTGTATCTCAGAGCTCTGTATGTAACACAGGCATATCTTTCCAGATATCAGGAAGATTACAACATAAACTAATCTCAGAAGAGGTCCAAAGCCCTCAAACAAAGTTGATTTAGTTCAATACCACCACGCCTTCAAGGATCGTGGAATTAGGTGATACAGGGATAGCACTGTAGGAAAACTGATAAGAAAACAAATCATGTCAACACAAGGTTTGGACGGGTGGCAAAAAAAGCAGGGCTCAGGAAAGAGAGGAGAGATGTGACTCTGCAATGAAGAGCCCTGCACGTACAGGGGAGCAGGTTACATACGGGCACTTACCATGACCCTGGTGTTCTCTACTTTGCGCTGCTTGAATGTACGAGCTCGACAGCTAGAGATTTTATTTTTTAAACTGAGGGTTGGGTATCAGTGTGGAGAATGTAAGATACAGCAGAACATAGCTTCCACGTGCCTGTCCGAGGAAAGGCAGAACAGCAGCTCGTGGGCCTGCAGAGGACAATAACACAACTTACAACATCTCCCACTTGCCCAAGGTGCACATCACAACCTCCCAGCAGGCCGTCTACACCAACCTCCGCTCTGCCAACAGGTAAAACATACCGCAGTTGCTCTGTGAGGATCTTGATTATACCTTTCCCCCCAAAGCAGCAGCCCACTAATTTTCTCCTTTAACCTCCGACCAGACTCTTTATTTCCCCCACCTGAGACTGCTCCATTGATTATCTGCCTCCTTTTTGTCAAGTAGCCTGCGAGTGCAGTGCGTGCCCGTACCGTTCGAGATAAACGTCCCAGCCACCCAAATGGGTTTGAAACGAAGCCAGGCGACTTTGCCTGTCCTCATCTCAAGCTCCCGCTTTCAATCACGTCTCCGTTACGCAACTTTTTAACAACATACCGCCACGAATCCTGCTTCCCACGGCCCTCGGTGCCAGGCCTACCTACCCGTGGTCAGAAATACCTGCTCAAAACACACTTCCTTCTTTTTGGGGGGTTGGGGGTTTTTTTTGGCGTTCGATTTTTGCTCCTGCTCTGGGTGTGCAGGACAAAGGCAGCACAGCATGAGCAGGACAGAATTGCCTCCCAGCCGCCAGACGGGCAGACACCTGGCTGAGCAGTACCTTTGCTACATGGAGATTTAACTCCGCTACATGGAAGTTAACTGTCTACCAAGCAACCCTGGTGTTGTCAGCGGCAGCTTGCACAAGTGCTTGTGATTTCCTGTTTCTGAAAGCGGTGATACCAGCCAGACCTTCACTCTCCTTAATTTAGAAAGCTGTTGCATGTTTTCTTGTGGTCTGGTTCCACACCTCCACATGCCGGCTGAGGACTACCACATGAATAACAGCGCTGAGGTTACACGACACTTTCCCCGTTCAGAACACTCGGTGTGGAAAAACAGGAGTTTCATTCATTGTAAACATTTCCCACAGACTAAACCTGACAGGTACCAGCTAGTAGTCTTGCTCTTTCGCATTTTGTAGTGTAACACGACAACAAAGGAGCATACTCAAGAACCACTATATGGAATTAGGTATATCTGCCTAATTTTACCTGCGCGAACCAAATTTGCCATTGAAGGTTTATGCCAGTTATACTTCTCAGTTGTGGGTATCTACCACATAGTTTCTTATTTAATGGAACAAAAAAGAGGAGTAGTAGGGTTTTTCCCAGCATCAGGCATGAAACCGATCCCTGCTACCATAAATCACAAGCAAGAGCAGAGCTACCTCAGGGATTTTTTTATAGTCACCTGTTCCTGCAGTTTCTAAAGTGCAGTCTCAAACCTTTGAAGTAGTTTGAAATCTAAATTCTTGCTACAGCTAGTAAAATATGAGTTTACTTTTCTGGTACTGAGTATTTCTCAGAGGCACTACCTTCTGTAGTGACATTTAGAGACGCCAATCCCGCAACCTGTCCTATGCGGACAAGCTCCTGCACCTTCGGGGCTCTCCATGGTCCCGTGTGCCAGGTAAGTTGGAAAGCCAGAGTTCCAGCAAGAAACAGCAGTAATGAAAGCACAATACATGCCGCAACACGTACCGAGAAGACTTAAATCACATCACTACAAAACACCAGCCTCCAGTGTGCATATATTAAAAAAAACCCACATGAAAGACACATGGATTTGAGATGGAGTATGATGATTGCAAACCTAATAGAATTCAGCATTTTAACCCTGTACAGTGTCTGGCAGCCTGATTTCAATGTTGTTTTTAAACACAGATGTCTAACCCATAGAAGGAAACAACAGTATCCATGACTTTACCTTCTAGAGAAATACAGTGAAAAATTGCTTTTGAAGACACAAGCCACCTAGATGAATTAATAAGTAAAAATGCAAGTACTAGAAAACATGTTAATTCCAGCTTTTTTCTTTGCAAGATATTCAAGTTTCCGGGTTGGTTTGGTTATGAAAGCTTCTAAACACAAATTCTGTGAATTACCTATACTAAGTATTTGCTTTACAACAACAACAACAGAGTTAATTATTATGTTACTCTTAGCCTTGTAAAGTCATGCTAATGGGAACACTAATCAAAATTGCAGTCACTTACATTTTCAGTCCTTGCCTGTTGTAGCTGGATTTTATTGAGCAATAAGATTTATAACTGTATGATGATGCAATGTATAGAAGGCTGAATTCATTCAGTTGCTCATGAAATGTGATCTGGGGACTCTCTTGCTCCAGCTGGGTGATAATTAGGGCTTATCACAGACAGGTCTAGGAAGAGGCTGGGAAATACTTAAGCTTGTTTTGCAGTTGCTTTGAGCTCTTAGGACCAGAGCAATTCTTCTACAGTATCACCCTGAAGTTTTCTGCCTATACAAGAGGTAATGATAAGGTTTTTAACTTTTTTGCAAGTGATAGTTATATGAAGTCTGACAAAAGACTACTTTTAAGGAATTTTTCTAGTTTAGCATCTTTTAAAGTGCGAGATGGGTAGTTTGCCTTTTCAGGCAGCTCAGGTGAAATGTTAATTAAGCAACTGGCTTCAGAGAAACCTTGCAGAACTTGCTCTATATGATGCCTGTTAACTTGAAATTCTGCTTTTGATAGTTGCCTGTCAACACAACAAGCAACTCTGTGTAGATTTCCCAAAGCAAAAAGAGGATCCTAAAGGTAGTTCCTGCTTATGGGGAAATAAAGTGTTGTGTTCCTCCCTCCTTGATGATGATTATAATGGCTCCATATTAACTCTAAGCAGAAGGGCCTCTCAGGCATCCAAGTTACTAAATAATCTTAAAAATAATCAATGTAATAAGAAGGTAGTTTCCACCCTCATAAAAATAAGTACTTTAAAAGCAGCTGAAGGTAAAAGTTAGACTGAGACTTCTAAGATGTCTTGTCCATACATGCTATCAACTGGAAAAAAGAAAGAAAAAAAAATCTACATGAGTAGCAAAATACCTTTCTTCTTAACACAGGTCATAGCTCAGCTGGAGAGCAGATTCCTGTTTAAAGCCCTTCTCTCTCTGCAGAGAGCTGCTCCTCTTCCTCCTCCTCTCCTTGATGAGGGTGGTCTCAAGCTCCTCTTAAAGGAGAACTGCTGCCTGTGAACTGAAAACTACAGAACAGCTTTTAAAAATCGGCAGTTTTCCTGAATTGCGAGACTTCAGATTTGGAGATTATAAGATGGTAGAGGTTTTTCAAAATGGACTGAGAAATACAACCTCAAATATACCAAAGCACTGTAGAGGAAGTTCCCCCTCTAATTTTGATTTTGTGTAGTTTTTAACAATAAAATTTGGTCTTAAGCTACAAAAGATGTAGCTTAAAGGAATACTTCTTGAGGGGTTTGTATTTTCCATGAATGTTCATGAATTTCCATGAGTGTTCCATGAATGGCAAATTCAGCTCTTTTTGTAAAAGAAAGCCATTTCCTTTTACATTGAATCAAAGGGTTGGGTTGGGTTTGGGTTTGGTTTTTTTTTTCATTTTTCTGTATTTCTACTGCAAATGGATGGTGGGTTCTATGGATTTGTTGTTGAAAAAAGCTTTTTCACTCTTCTCCAAGTATATATTCATGATATTTAAACCATGTGTGTATGTATGGAGGTTCTGTTGTGTGGGTGTGGTGGGTTTTTTGTGGGTGGGTTTTGGTTGTGGGATTTTTGTTTGGGGTTTTTTTTGTTTTTTGTTTTTTTTTTTCCCCCTGAGTACTTTACGCAATTGTAAGACTCTGAACCTGAAGAGCTGTTAATATCACAGCACTCGGAAGCATTTCAGTGCAGTCCAGACTTCCTAGCACTTCAGAGTACTGCTTGCTTTAGAGATGCAAGTATGCAATGCAAGTCTGGGATAAGGAGTCACCTGGAGAATTGATAGGTCAGCAAACCTCAAGCTCACAGTTCAGGTCCTACTTCTTCCTTAATGATGTTATCTACTTATCACACTCTCTTTGAAATTATTTCATTCTGTATTTGACTTAGGGTAAGGAAATAGTCATGAGACCTGCTCCTAATACAAGTCTTTAAGCGTCAGGGTTCTGCCCCCATTAGCCAAGGACTAGATGCAGAAGTGGTTTTGTTCTTTTTTTTTTTTTTTTTTTAAATAGTGTCACAATGCAACTGGCGTTCATATGGAACTAATCCACACAGAGGGCACCTCAGCCCTTTCTGAGATGCTAGCCCAGACTGATGCATGTGACTGGTACCCATCCGTATCCCATATGGATGCTGGGGCTGCACTTAGCGCTCCTCAGTGGGGCTGGAGCAGGTTACAGAAATCCGTGATTGCTGCTTTCCTTTGGGTCTGCACTGGAGGCTACAGAACCTCTGTTCTGTGGGCTACTTGCCCACAGTGTAGAAGGACAAGGCTCAGTGTTCTCCAGAGCCTGAGGAGACTCAAAGCCGTGCTCCTGATCTCCAGAGCTGGGGCTGGCTGAGGACGCTGTCTGTCCTTCCTTCCTGCTGAGTGTAAGGCACCCCACAGAAACAAATTCCAAATTTGTGAGGCCAGAAAGAGGAAGAAAGATGAGCCTTTAGCATAAGTTAGTGTGTTTTTCTGTGGAAGAAGTCTGATGTTTGTCTGTGCTCCAGAAATCTTGTGTTTTATGCTGAAGTGCTTGGCTTGTCTGAAACTTCTTGACTATTCGCTATACGCAGATCATCTCCTCTGCATACCCTTGTCCTGACTTCAAAGAAAAACCTACTCAGCTCTAAGAGCAAAGAGCCCTTGCTGCACATGGGGAAAAGAAAAGTGCCTGCTGAGCACAGCTGGGGCATGAACATGGTTGAGTGCCTCAGGGATAGCCACCACGGCCACAGACTTGTTATCCGATAGGTCTGCATATGGTTTTATCTGGCAGAAAATGCACTGGCAACTTGAGGTAGCTCATCCATCAAGAAAAGAAGTGGAGATGGGATTGCAGTCCAAAAGATGTTATTACATTTCTGAAGTCTTTTCAGCAGATGGATTTCCTGACTCTTGACTAGAGTATGCCCCTGCCCCACCATGGACACATCCGCATGCATGTACATACACAGATGGTGTGTCGTACCCTTGCTAGGGCTTGACTGGCAGCAAGAACAGGGTTTAGCTTCTGAGAGACTTTGTTGAACGCAAGCTCAAGGTCCTGTGCTTTCCCTCCCAGGGAAGGGAATATTGTCTGGCTAGTCATGCGATCAAGTACGCTGCCCTGCTAACACGTGACTGTCAGGAGCATGGTTTAGTTAAGCCTCTTTTAAGGATGAGGGCAAAGGAGAAGTGAAAGAATAAATAATAAAAACTGCTTCTTTCTCAAGGCTTTTGTGAAAAATCACAGAAATGCTGCTCTTACAGTCTGAGGAAGACTGTCAAGGAACTGACTGATCCCAAAGCTTCTCTCCTTACTATGGTTAAATTTAACGCTCTTGTAATGTAACAGAACAGAAGAATTTAGGTTGGACAGGATGTCTGGAGGCTGACTAGTCCCACCCTTGCCCATGGCACAACTATAGTCTCAAAGCAAGGTTAGGCTGGCTCAGGCTCTTCTCCAATTGCAATATGGAGAGTCAACCTCCCCCCGGGCAGCCTATTGCAGGGCTCCCCCACTCTTCCTGCGGGAAGGTTAAGTCGATGTGGTGCTGTTGCCTTTGGGGTTTCCAGCCTCAGACCAGCAAGTTTACATCTGGTTTAGCTTAACCGAAAGGTAGTGCTTCCCCTGTGAGATGCAAATTTAGTTATGGCTCAACTACTAGGCTACTGCAAATAGGTTGGGGGTTTTTTGTTTGTTTAACTAGGATTTCTGATGAAGGTCACCTGGAAGCTCCGAGTAGCAATATGCAGTTACCCAGGCTTCAGCAAGGTGCCCCTCAGCAGTGGGTGCCAGCGCCAGTGCTGGCAAGGTACCACGTCATGACCTGCCACCCCACTACCTGCCCACCCGCTGATCCAGTGGCTACACCAGCGCTGTTTGCCTGCGCTTGGCTCTCTGCGGAGCAATCTGGCTAGAGGCTGTGGTATCAAATGTTACTGTAGGATTTTAACGTGTCTCAAGGGAAGGAATTGGGATGTGGCTCTGTTGAAACATACCTCGACTTTTTTCTTCTCCCTCCACTCCTTACAAATCAGTTGGACTGATGAAAATTAGTTACATTCTAGTTAATGGGATTAGGAATTGGTTATTGCCAGAAGCCCTATTGCTACAGGGAAGAAGAGTACTAGGGAGGCAAACGTTCCCCTACAAATGTTCCCTGCTGATTTAGTGTGGTGGAACTGGCAGGCACAGCCCCAAACTACCTGTGCTGACTGAGGACAGTACCAGGCAAGATGGAGTATCCTGTGCCCCAGCTTTGCTAGGCCTTTGTTTGAACACAGCAGCCAGCAGAAAAACCACAAAGAGCAAGCTAAAAGGTGCTTTGCCACAAAGGGAGATAGTCTCATCTGTTTCACTTGTTGTTATGAATTAAGCTAAAGACTTCTTGGACAGCTTGTGTCCTGAGCTTCACTTTTGAAGGCATATAGCGTTCACTTCAGCTCTTACTTGGCTGGCTGTGAATGAGAACAGATACTTCAGGCACACCTAGGCATGCAAGTTAATTGTGCTCTCTTCTGTAAAGGGGATTATTATGAACTTTCTGTAACCCGTTTTCCTAGATAACTTCTGTGGGTTTTTACACAAGAGGACATGAATATTTCAGGTGTAATCATCATACCTGAAGATTAGGTAATTGCTGATATCTATTGATAACTTCCCCATCCACAGGTGCAAGTGAAGGATTTCACATTAATCTAGTCAGTGAAGACTCTTGCAGAAGTGCAGCGTGGCAAATGACCTGCTTTATAACTGCCTGTGAGCTCTAACAAAGGTTCGCTACAGCTCCCCTCCCTTCTGTTTGCAGTACAGCCCTTCTCTTTCCAACAGAGGTCCAGCTCCTGATGGAAGAGCAAAATATTATCACAGAGGTCCCGGCAGCCCTAAAGCGCCTGGCCAAGTATATAGTGCGTGGTTTCTATGGAGTAGAGTACTCCCTGGCCCTGGATATACTGATCCGCTACCCCTGCGTGAAAGAGGATGACTTGTTACAGTTGCTCAAGTATGAACGTAAACAACTGCGTACCATCCTCAACACGCTCAAGGCAGACAAGTTTGTGAAGCTGCGTATGCGAGTTGAAACAGGGCCTAACGGGAAGAGCACAAGGCACAATTACTATTACATCAATTACAAGGTGCTGGTGGATGTAATAAAATACAAACTGGATCACGTACGCCGGAAAATAGAAGCGGATGAGCGGGATTCAACTACCAGGTCCTCTTTTAAATGTCCATCTTGCTCCAGCACTTACACAGACCTGGAAGTCAATCAGCTCTTTGATGTATTTACAGGTACGTTGCTGATATTGCTTATTTGCTCTTTATCTTAAAGAATAACTCTGATAGCACAAAACTGGCTCCTGCGCAAGCTTTGCAATAAAAGCATGTTTGTTAAAATGTACTTGTTTGCTGGTGGACGAGGGCCTGAGAGAGGAGAAGCTGGGAGGTGAGGGCAAGAGAAAAAGCTGTCTCTGTAGAACAGGCCAAGCAAGAGGAATAATAATCTTGAATAGAAGAGCTGGGGTTGGGAATCGGATTTCGGCCTCAGTTTTGCTAGAACTGAGATGCTTAACCTGGTTTAAGATTACTCATCCAAGTCTTGTGAGTCCCACTTCCTCATACGGAAATGAGAATACAGTACTCCTCTTACTCCATTTTGAATGTCAGTTAATCCACTTGTGTGTTCAATCCCTCTGATGGAAGAGTTGGACAAGATGAATAAAGCTGTTTGCAGCCACCTACTGTAATAAGCGTATTGCAGCTCGGCAGCAGAGAGGTGCTCTGTCTATTGCTCCTGTGCTGGAAACATGGAAGTTCAGGCTCCTCCCAGGGCAATGCCACACATCCACAGCAGAAGCGGCAGCAGAGCTTGCGGGCTTCTCTTCTCTAAAATCAAAATAACTAAGCAGAGAGTACTCGTGTCAAAATGAGTTAAAATGGCATTGTATTGCAACACGTTGCTGTAAGTGCAGCTACTGCGTTAACATCTGGGTCGTGGCATCGGCAAAGAATGCCAGAGCCAGGGAGGCTGAGCTTTACTCTATGTGATGAACTTGAAATGTCAAAGGGGAAGCTGGCGTACTGCCAGTTAGCAAAAATCACCCCTTGGTTCTAAATGGAGGGACTTCATCAAGTTACTGAAGTGCAAACATTGAGGCTGGTGATAGATTTTGATAGAACATGCTTTAATTTTTTTTTTTTCTTAAGACATAAATACAGGGTTTTAGCATATGCTTTGACTCTAAAGGAGTCTTTTTGAACTTTAGAACCCTGAGCAACTAAAATCAGATGCTGTTTATGCTTGCAAATGCCTTTTTTCCTTGCATTATGAACCAAGAGAAAGATGAGATCAGAGAAGAAAAAAAACAAACCTTACTGTCTGATGATACTCCATGTCTAGCCAACTAAACTTTTTCCCCCAATTTCTCTCTTGCATAGCAAGTGTGTGAATTATCAGTTCTTCTCAAAGGAAAAAAAAAAAAAAATTGGCTTGCTGTTGTAACTTGGATTCCCCTAGTTACTGTGAACAAACGGATAGTCTAGTGAAGTCATAATTGTGCAGGCTGTGGATTGCTTAACAAGGTACTACTGATCTTTTGCATCCTACGAACACGAGAATTTCCAATTTGGATAATATTGCAGAGACTTTCCGCTGCACCTACTGCAACACTGAAGTAGAGGAAGATGCCTCGGCGCTTCCTAAACGCGACGCTCGAACCTTGCTAGCAAAATTCAACGAGCAGATTGGACCTATCTTTGCGCTGCTGCGTGAGACTGAAGATGTTGTTCTGCCGTATGACTTGCTGGAGCCTCAGCCAACAGAAATACCAGAATTATCAGAAAGGTATAAACATAACCCTAGAACTTCTGATCGATACAGAACCCCCCAACAACTTCCCCCTTGTAAAATGTTTGAAGTACTGAACTGGCAGCCTGCTTTTCTACTCCATTCTGCTTTGTTCAGTACTGTCAGCTGCTTAGTGAAGAAGCCTGTCACATCTAAGCCATTCTATATTATTGTTATCCACTGCTTTATTTTTGCTACCTTTTGTATTTTATGAAGTAAGTAATTTTCCAGATTTCTCCTTCAGCTAATGCTCACAGCACTTTCTGTGAGAAAGTAATGTTTCTCTGTCAGTGTGCTTCATCCAGAGATGCACTGCTGAAGCGACCATGCAAAAATCAATGGTTCAGAACCATTTGCCTCCGAGATGAGGTAATGGGGAATGCAAATTGTTTTAATGTAGAGCACTTGTTAAAGCCAGTCTGCTGACAAAACATGCTGTTGGGTTGTGGGGGTTTTTTTGTTTGGTTTTTTTTTTTGAACGGGAACTGAGGGGTTCTTGCCTGAATTTAACCTGTCCAAAATGGGTGCCATTTCATTCAGCTTTGATCAGAAGGTGGGTTCAAGGGTACTGGAATCCTGTAGCAGACGTGAAAAATGGGCCAACAGAAGTTCCTCTTGCGGCAATATGTACACCCAAAACTTAGTTATTGATGTCCAAGACTCCGAGCCCAAGAAGAAAACAAAAGAAAAAGCAACTAAAGAGCAACCTATCTGGATGTCTCAGAGCACTGTGGAAGGAGCAACAACAGCCACCACCAATAGCGGTGGTAAGTTTTAAGTGTCAACAAATACTTACATTCAGCAGCCTTGCTGCTTTTCCTACTGGAAATGTCGTGAGCTTGGTTTAGAATATAGAGCAATGCTTCAATTCTGCACCAGTGGCTGTTGGATCTTAGTTTCTGAAGTCTAGTCTTTAGACTGACTTGGGTAGTATTGCTAAAGCCAGAGGTCAGGTACCAGGTCCCAAAATTTTTGGCTCTATCTGTGCAGTAACATTAGTGGTAATTTTTAAAGTGGAAAGCTCTTGGAAATGCCTGCACTTCCAAGAGAATTCTGAAGTGTGGGTACAAAAGATCCAGAGTAGAAAAAATCATTTACGTAGGATACCTATGGTAACTGTAAACTATCGATACTTCTAACACTTAGTATTGTGTATTAGGAGGAGTAAATGCTTCTGAAGAAACTGAAGTAAGTGTTAAAGAAACCGTCACCGATAATGAAATCATCAAGACTCTTCTGATCCATGAATCCAAGTCATCATCTGGCACAGACCAGGCTCCTGTTGGCGAAAGCAGACTACCGGAATCAGGCGGTGATACTAGCGAGTCTGAAGAAGACGTGAAGCGCTCAAGAAAAGCAGGAATGAACGTAGCAGGCGGCAGCTTTGAACAAGAGGAGGAACAGGAAACCCAAGGTCCTACGTTAATGGTAGCTGGTCAGCCTCATTCATACGGCGAAGTTAGTGAAAATCCAGAGCTTGTGTCTCTCATGACAAATGAAGAGAGAGAAGCTTATATAAAAGTAGGACAAGAAATGTTCCAGTCTGTCTTTGAATAAATACAACTGTATGAATATGCAAACTTGCACAGAATGGGTGAGGGCTTCTTTGGAAATAAGACTATTTATTAGTTTAACTTGTGGTCTTCAAAATGTACCACTGAAGGATTAAGTTTTCTTTGAACTCCTTGCTGTTATGCAAGGTAGTAATCCTGTAGTAGGTAACTGCATGGCAGCAAAAGTGACCTGAAATTACTATGGGTTTTCTGTTGTCTTAATGCTTAGACTTTGTGAATGCTGTAAGTAGTTTTGGAGCATGAATTGTTTCAAGTTACATTGGGATATAGCGATCTGAGTGAAATAAAGTTTTGAAAGCAATGATGCAATCTTTTGTAAGAAATCAACTATCCCACCTTCTTGAAGTAGCAGGTATTTCCAGTAGTGAAAGGGAGTCAAACCCCAGTGTGATTTGGGTTAACTCCACACCACTACGGTCTATTGTTTTGTTAGGTCATTCACTGCACAACAGGGACAGGGAAGAGCTGTTACTAAACTGTGTGATAGAAGAGAACCAGCTATGGCCTCTTAACTGTCATCTTAAAAATGATCATCTGAATTCTTTGTACTTTGTACTATCTCTGAAGTGATGAGTTGTGCAATGGATATTGGACTGTAAAATATAACATTAATTTTGGTCCAGATGAGTAAGGAAGCAAGCAATGAATCAAGCAGAAGACTCTGCTTCTCATATCTCATTCATGCTCTTGTAATCATTTTAAGCAAGATCTTCTTTACTACCATTGAAAAAAAAAACATTCTACTTGAACTAAACTATATATGAGTAGAAGGACTGGCCTCAGAATATAAGATACAGCTTAACTTCTTCAGCAATTCTACTGCTTGAACAGTGGATAGCGGAAGTGGATCACAAGGGCACAAACTGAAATGCTGGAGCTTCCCTCTGAATGTTAGGAAACACTTTTTTACTGTAAGGGTGACTGAGCACTGGCACAGGTTGCCAGTTGTAGAGGCTCCCATGCTGGAGATTATCAAAGCAACCAGCTCTGCGTCGTCCTGCTTGAGCAGGGGGTTTGGACAAGATGACCTCCAGCAGTTCCTTCCACCCTCAACCATTCCGTGATTCTCTGAAGAAAGGGTAGAGAGGAAGTATGACCATTTCAATGCATTGTTCAGACACACCACTGCAGGGCAAGAATTCAGGAAAGGTGTGTGCTCATGCTATATGGTAAATCATTAAGCTCAAGAAATAAACTGGACTTGTCTCAAATACGCACAAATCTTCTTATTCTACTTTACAAAAATGTCCTTTTACGTCTACTGAATGATTCTTGCGTCAAGTTAGTGATTAAAAGCTTTCATTCGTTTCATTTTCATGTTTGCCTCTGTCCTCAAAATTGCCAAGTTTTTCCTGCAGGCAGTATCACCGTGAGTTTAAAGCCCACACAGTAACCTCTTAAGATACTTTTCCCTTTACAATCATACCTCTCATCTCCAGTCTGCCATTTCAAAATTCACTCATAAAACCCAGACAGACTGAAAAAAAGAAAGAAAATCACAGTAGAATCACATTCCTTTTATTCAAACTTCAGGCATATGTAGGCTTCACTGTCACTAGACAGTCTGCCATAGCATATAGCCGTATTATTACACTAACTGCAAACAAAAGACAATCCTGAATTTATGATGCCTGTTGCTTTTTAACCACTCTGAGAAAAGCCTTGGCTTTAAAGTAAGCAGGATTTCTGCAGGGCAGCTGATACACTGAATAAGCCATTTCTAACTCAATTTTATGACTTACTGTTATTAGCAACTCTGTTCTGAAAAAGTAAAGAGAACTTTTGTTCTGGTTCAAGTTTTCTAATCTACTTTTCTACAATCCCAGTTCCACCTTTGCCATGAGATTTCATCAGGTGCTGAATTGAGCTGTTTTGTTTTTGTTTTTGTTTTTTTTCAACGTTAATTTCCTAAATTTCTTCCTTTCTACATGGAAACTCTTCAGAAAGTCAAATACTTTAGGAACAGATTCTACAGGCTTTCAGTTGCAGCAATTTTGAGTGTGAAATGATACTAAAATTTGCAGATGGGTTTATCCCTTTGCACACTGAAAGCGCAAAACAGAACATGCAGAAAAATACAGATGGTTTCTGCAGTTAACTACAAAGCCAGAGTACTTTCTAGATAAATGTGCTGATAGAAATGAATTCCACAGACCATGAATACTTTTTTTTTTTTTTTCCTTTTAACAGACCAGCTATGCATAGGCTATAAAGGCAGCATGTAGGTATGTACTGTGTCTACACCTCATATTTGTAGAAGATGGAGAAACTTAGTGGGACAAGAGTCTCTTGTCCCAGGAAAGTTGGCAGTGTTTCTCTGAAGAGGAGTAACAAACTGCTACAAGGATGCCAGCGCTTAAAGTCAGTTAACTTCCAGCAACAAACTCTGCATACCATTTTGTAAACCAGAGGAAAATTTTTCAAAAGACAAATTTACAGACAAGTCCAAACTTTATTTAAAACTACAATTTTAAAATTACTAAACAAGTCACAATAAAAAATAAAAAAAAGATTAAGACAGAAAAAGAACAGTGCAGCAAAACTGAATAGAAGAGGATTCAGTTCCAGCTGTTCAAACTGCCACAGGCAGAATTTAGCATACCTATCCTAAGAGGCAGCGTGTCAAAAATTTTACATTTTTATACACTTCCAGCATTCTGGGAAATTAGTGCTGATATTCCATATGCATTTGTATACACGGGGTTTATAAATGCAGGTATCTTCAGGTTATTCTCATGCACTTTGAGCTCCAAAAGTTTCTGTAAAATAAAGAGTATACTCGTTATTGTCTAACAGCTACACGGTATCAAACACAGCTCTCGACCACATTTCAACTCCTTGGAAGGATCCGTTAAAGCCCCTCGATGAAATATTTCACCCTCACCTTTTTTTCCACGTGCATTTTGAGCCATGGCTTACTCGAAGAGCTACAGCCATCCCCCAGCCACAGATGAAGAATGGCTTGGTCGCTAGCTACCAGCTGTGTGTGGCACGGCATTCGTAGCCACTGTGCCCACAGCGGGCGTGTGCATCAGTGTGCCCAAACCGACACGAGAGACTCCTGCTAGCATAGCTATGACAGGCAGAATGGAGGTGGAGGGTGAATGAAACGGAAGACAAGATGCGCCTTCCTTCACGTTCTGTTCTGGAAAATCCTACGCTGTCACTACCGCTGCGTTAGAAAAAAGCATTTTCATCAGCCTATACTGTTTGAGGAACTGGAAATAGCTACACTAGCAGAAAACTACTACCATCAGAATACCCAGTTCATGCATTTATGTATGCCATTACTACACCCTCCACTCCACTGGAGAACTACAAGCCTAACAATAGAACAGAAGCCTCTAATACCATAACTTGTGTCACAATATCAACGTTATATTAAAAAAAAAGAAAAGTCTTTGACCTGCATTACCTTTAAGTTTTTTAGCTGCATAAATAGTGTTTCATGAAAGTGACAAATCTTTATTGCTGTCTACACACTGAGAAGTTTTTTCTACCTCATGGTATGTTTCATATAAAAAATAGTTTTCTTTTCCCTGAATAGATATTTTACTATTCTGAGAAGTCTCTTGAACTTTTCTATTACAAACACACTGAGAAGTCTGTCAGCAAACTATAGTAAGCATTATTAAATCAGATAACAGCAATTAGAATTCACAATATTATTAAACCCAAGCTTGTGTAACAAGGAACAAGAATACTATTCCACTGTAACAAGTTTCAAAACCATTAAGTTATAAACATGCATTTTACGTATGTTATGTTTATGACTTTATTACCACAGAATCTAACAGAAGCATACAGAAGGAACATGGAAGACAAAAATCACTTTGTATCAATACATCATTTTCAAATACACGATAACAAAAAAGAATATTCTTTCAGCATCAGGATAACTGCTTACTTCAATCGTGATAACAAGATATTTAAATCCTAGGCCATTCCAGAGCATTTTCCAAATAGGTGTAGAGGATTTAGAAAATAATCTTTACCAGGTTCTTTCAAAGTCTGGGCATCTCCTACTAATTCTTGATCTTGAGCTCCACCTCCATCCAGTAATTCATCAGACAAACTGTTGGTTTGGGCCTCCATTGCCACTTTCTTCATTAAATCTGCCTTTAACAGATAAAGCAAAACTCAAAATTCTGGATAATTCTTACTGCTGTCTAGATAATAAAGGCATTTAGGGTGTACACTTAGAAACACCCACCCCATCAAGAATAGCAAAATACCTCTGAATATACTGCAAGTTTAAGGGGCAAGTCTTCAACTTTCACAAAGTCATCTTCATCAGATTTTTGACTTACATTTCCAGAACCAGCTTCCTGTTAATAAAAAACAGCGACATTGAAGAGAATAGTGCTACTTCAATTTATTTTCACTCCAAAACTAGATTTTTGGCTATTATTATAAAGTGCATCAAAAAACAATGCCCATATCAAATTTACAGATGAAAACTGAACAAGACTGGAAACTAGAAGCGACACTGAAATAGAACAAAGCTGCTCATTTCTTTTGCATGTATCTTAACTGAAGCATACGCACATATTCATTCACTAACACAGGTGACTCCGTATCGGGGCTGCCAGCCATGGAGCTTTCAGAACTTGCAGCAGATTTGTTTCCTACACACGTCGTATCTAGTGTTTGAGTTTCATTTACGGGTAAAGATGAGCTTGATTCTTCTGTTTTCGTACTGGCTGTTATAAAGGATTCTGGGGTATTGACTGTTAAAGGTGGTGTATTCTCCAGGACATTGAGGTGATGAGGCAAAATTATAGCCACATCTTGTTCACCTAAAACCACAAAACTACATTTTAACTAGGTAGAGAGAGCAAAAGATTATGAACAAACAGATATCCCACACTACATTTTTTTTCTTTTTACAAATTATGATCCAAAGCTACAAACGAGCAATGCAAGTGAACTCAAATCAACACAAAGCTAACTGAAATAAAACATCAGTTATCTGTGCTCTCATACACTTAAGTATCAGCAATTATCACAAGACAGTATGTGATGTAAATTTTCCGAATTGATACAGCTTTTTTTAAAAAAAAAAAAACAAACACCAAAAACCCCAAAACAACAGCTTCCAGAACTGTATGACCTACTGTAAAGTACTTGTCCTAGGTATTAAGGAGATATAACATGGAACAATAAATTCCTTAACATTTTGCCACATTCTTGTGACAACACAGGATCTACTCAAATACTGCTACTACAACCCAGCATTACTCACAGAAATAAATCTTTAAAATATAATGTGATTTCAATTTCTAGTCAATGGTAGTAGCAGAATAATCAAGTACTAGACAAATCTAAACAAAAAATACTGTAACAAACAAATTCTCTGCTACAGTTGTGTGCCAAGGGCTGCAACAATCAACTGAAATGCATGCCACTGTCAAACAGCAAAACCACATCAACATAGGTAAGATTATTCCAGGTTTCCTCTTTAAAAGGTTTGCTGTGTCTACATCAACACAGATATAGCTAGTCAACTCATATGGTTCCATAAAAAAAAAAAGCAAAAAGCCCAGTAAACTCTTGTAAATTTGATCATCTTCCCCTTAATTACATATATCACAGGCACATCCAAGATAGTTCTCACAGTATGCAAATTCATATGGCAGCGTTACTGCACATGGGGCTTACCTTTAACATTAACAGCCTCTGGTTCTGATGGCAAAATCTCATTGTTTTTTGTCTTACTCAGTTCTTGGTTTGAAGCCTATTGGGCAAGGTGAAAACGAGTTAGAACAAATTCTACTAATCAGCTGCATGGCTTATTGACTACCTTACTCTTCTTTGCTAGCTAGAAACACACTGTACAATTGCTCCACGTTTTTGTCTTTTCACTAGCTTGGAATAAAGATAGCAAGGACTACTCTCTGTTCATCAGCTGGTCAATAACACTTTAAGAAACTATTAACACTGATACGTGTTTTATCCGAATATTTCATTTTCTTTTCACTATAGTAGTTCCCAGGTAAACTCTCTGGTTCCACTGAAAAGACCTCTTGTTTTAGCCTTTAAAGTGAAGTGTTCTAGTTACATCCTTGCCTAATGTTAATACCTGTTGACTAAAGCAAAGTTTCAAAAGATTCAGAAGTCAATCTTATTTACTGAAGTGTAAAGATTTGACAAGTCTCCAGAACCAGGTCACACACATCCAAATGTTTGTAAGGAAATGAATAGTGAGATGACAATAGCAGCCAGTAACATTTCACCATTGTTCTAGAAAAAATTATTATATGATAAAGAGGGAAGACAAATGAAAGACATGCTAGAATACAAGAGTCAATGGCTTCTGCAAAGGAAAGCCCAATTAGAGCTTGATGTCAGCAAACACAGAGGAAGAACCAGTTAACAGTTTAAAACGTGATGCTTTTTTGAAAGTTTATCTTTTTTACTGCCGCTTAACATTTTCTCTCTCTGATAGCAGATTTAAACACTAGTTTTGTTTTCGTTCATCCCTCCATTTTGGCATCAGCTATACCAATACTAAATTCAGGCGGGGAATGCTGCATTTTGTATGTAGCAGCTATTGACTTCATGTAGTATCTTGTGTGATTCTTCTGCTTTCGTTAGTATGAAAGCAGCGCAACAAGAAAAACTGAAGTACATACAAACATGTGCTGAAAAGCTGTGCACTGGCTTAGGTCCGTTCTCCACATACAACTTTGGTGATACCTGTTCATTTTCAGCTGTTGTTTCACTGCTGGCTTGTAGCGATGTCTGCACATCAACAGGCCCTTCCTCAAATTCTATTTCTTCATCTTCGTTCTCATCTTCTCCACTGCCATAGTTAGTTAGAGCTTGGGTTTCTGCTTTTGATAAACCTGAAGGCAAATCAATGTAAAACCACCTTCATATTTGATTTACACATTGACAGAGCCTGACAGAGTAGAAGCCAGGCTGCAAAATCCAAATCACTTTTGGGAATTTACTGCAACAATCAGTTATAACTCTTACTTCAAAACATTCTTTGAAATTAAGATACAGTGATGACTTAACTTTGAGATCCATATGCTCCACATAAGCTATATTATGGACAAACACCACCGTGCTGGTAGGAAATAGCTAAGTTATTATACAAGTTGGTGTGAAGAATGTAAATATAAGGGAAACCAAGCCAGGAGTAGTTGGCGTAAGATGACAAACAGAACAAAAAAAATTAAAAAATATGCAAGCTTAAGTAAAGGCATATTTTAAAAAAATATCATAATTTAAATGAAAAACAGCATAAAATTTCAGCAGCTTTCACATCGTTCAGGTTAAAGGTTGAGAAATTTCAAAGTTTAGCTGAGACAGGGTACGTAACTTAAACAATGAATCCGATTCTAACATGTGTTGGTTGGAATGTTTAATTACTGACACAATAATAGTAAATACAGTAGTGGAAAACTTTCACTGGAAAAGGCCTGACTAGAAAAATCTGTGAGAGAAGGTGCTACCCAGCAATACTTCATGTAAATCCTGTTGTAAGCTTAATTGGCCAAAACTAGCGAAAGCATTGAATAATGAGCTATATAAAAATCACTTACTTATTGCCACTGGACCGCTTTCACTTTCCTCATCTTCCTCTTGCTCAGATGCATCAGACCTAATACTATCAGGAACTCCGTTACCATCATACATTTCTGAGTCCTGTACTTGTTTAACAGTTTCAGTCTCATCCTTGTCCTAGGAAAACAAGGAATACTGTGCAATTTTGTGTTTGTTTATCTAAAGATTGTTATGGTTTCTGCATCAAGGAGTCACCTTTGTTTCTCAAAAATAAAAAATCCACAGACTAAAAATTAATGTTTAAGTAGTCCTTAAGGCCTTGAAAGGAATACTGCAAAGCTACTCCTGAAACAGAGCACCCGAATCTGCTAGAAGAGACCACGCACTGCTCAGATATAGCTATCAAGGACATTGTAACTGAGAATTTCGTTATCTGAAAAGGTTCACACTGATCAGCACGTTAGCTTAAAAAAAAAATTCTTTAAATTAGATTTGTCATTATCAAGAGGAAGAAAGACACACCTGCGTTATTACCTTCTAGTGACTTCCCTGCTTTTCCTAAATGATCTCTAGTAAAACTTAAGAATATTCCGAACTGCAGCTTCTCATTTCTTTAGCAACAGCTACTTGGCATTTTCTCTGCTGAATGATTTGCTAAATACCTTGAGTGCTACAATTCTGCTCAGTCTACATGAAGCCCAAGCAAAGCCCTGAGTTTGGCTCCAAATCTTGAAAGGACTCTTCTACACTACAGCAACCATAACAAGTGACATACAGCTTCCCACTTGTACTTCCAAAGCAGTGTGACACGAGCTCTGAGCCCTAGAAGCAAGCACTGACTCTATGCCCATACATGCCTATACATATGCCTATGCCCATTGAGAAAAGCATCCAACATTCTACTTAGTACATTCCCTACATCTTTCCCTTGGCTGGAAAAAGCTGAACATTCCAGCAGAAAATACAAAACTTCACATACAACCCCACTCCCCAAACACAATGATTTTAGTGGTTTTCAAAACAAACTTAAAAAGAAAAGGGAGAAATTTTGGGCGCTAGCATTTAAAACTCAGACTTTGACTCTGGGCACCTCAAATACCATAGAATCATAGAATTGTTTAGGTTGGAAAAGACCTGTGCCCCAACAGAACATCTGCCTTCTCCTTAAGATGAAAAGTCAAATGACTTATTCCATGCCATTAAAAAAAGCAATTGTTAATTGCTAAAGTAATTAAACACCATCTCTATTTACTACTGTCCTCGTTATGTAATTCTTCAGTGAATGACTACATTCCCAATGCTCCAAGCTGAGAATACAGGCAACAGCCCCAGACCAAATCCCACAATAAACACCTTCAGAACAGGTCTTTTCTTTTTTCTTCAAAATAGAGAAAATGAGTACTAAAAGGACAGGCAAAAATCCTACCCTAAAGCTGCTCAGCAGGTATCACAAATTATTCCATTTCAGTTGCACAGCATTTAATATAAACTTTGCTCTTTTTAGACTTCCAAATTGTCAGTCCTAAAGCAAAGCTTATTTTGCATAAGGGTCACCAACAGTAAGTAGAAAAGCATCTTTAATACTGTCTTTGTGGATCTGAACGCACTTCTTGCAAGGTAACAAGATAATGTTTTGTAAGAAATGCATCAAACAGCCTTTATGCTGGTAATGGCTATGCAGTAGAAGCAGGAATAAAAAAGCCCAAGAGCAACCACGGAACTGATATCCAGGTCATGTGCTGAATGCATATAATAACAAAGACTTATTGATGAAGGCAGATTTTTTAGTAGTCACTTCCCAGACCATCAACTCAAATTAAAAAAGGGAAATTATAATGCACTTTGTTACTTTGAGAAAGTAAACCACTGAAAATAACAGAAAGGAGATAAAGCCTGTGATGTTTAATAAATTTTTAAATATTAAGAAATGGGCTGCTTACAGATACTGGAATTATATGACAGAAAACAGTAAGACTAAGTGATCTGAGGAATAAAGACAGTTGAGAAGCATAAACATACTTTGTCCTCATCGACATCTTCAGCAGATGAACAAACATCCACCTGGAGACCTTTTTTTGCCTAGAAGAAACACAAACTGTCTTCAATTCTAAACTGAAATAACTTTGAAATACTGAACCAAACTAGGACTTCATGAAAGCCTGGCTGAAATGCCAGTCTTAGCAAGAATTGCTATTTCCAAATGGCAGTAAGCCACAGGGACTTCTATATTATAGAGATGTTTACAAAGATGTCTTCAAAATTTTAGAGTTGCAAAACATTATAAAATACTGTGCTAGCCCTTTTTATTTAAACAATTACGTTTACATGAGCTAATTTCTCTAGTCTGTGGTTGAATCATATGTAACACACAGAATTAGATGTACTGGCTCCGGTCAAGACAGAGCACTGTGTTTTTCAGCATGTCATCTAAAACCAGTTAGCTTACTGGACTCAAGAGAGCCACAAAAATCAAGCAAGATCAGATGTGCCTACATCAGGATACCAGATCTGAAAGGTGTGACAAGACCATATAGAGATATCACAGGTCTGTGTACAAAGTAACCGGGACCTACCAGTCCTGGCTCATCTCTGGCTCTGTTGACTCTGAACTATGCCACAGCAAACAAAGCAAACATGGACCTTAACCCTAATTCTGCCTTCCAGGAGGAGAAGAAATGTCAGATCTAAGTTGGCTCCATGCGTTCTCATAACAGTGTGTAAACCAATCCTTTATGTAACAAAGACCCAATGAGACACTTTAGATAAAATAGGAAGTCATATCCAAATCCTTCTGGATTCAGAGACTCTTTACAAGGCACTCCACAGCCTCTCTCACACCAGCCGTGTTACCAGTATATCTACGTTGAACTATCTTGAAAATGTAGCTGATGATATGCTTAAAAATACTTATGGGACTTAATGACAGATTAATGAAATATCGTCCATTGACATTTTAAAATAAAAGAATGAGTTAAGGGTTTGCTTTGGTATTTGTGTTTCTAAAAGAAAGCTGAAAGGACACTGAAGTCATAGCTATACTGTACAAGAAGAAACACTCGGGTAGATACGTGACTGATTTAAGTATACAAACATGATCTGGTTCAGTGTTTGCTTTGTAAACAGTTCACATAACTTAAAAAAAGCTCTGTTCTTAAAAAACCTGCAATATTAAAATTAAAAACGGTGATGCAACATCTTTAATCATGTAAATGTTAGAGCAGAAGATGTACTACAGACTCAAATAGTCCTGAAAAGTTTTATGTATTTTACACTCCAAATCTAGAAAGTGATACTTTCTACATATGCCAACAAGCCAACGATTTGATGACTTCATAGGACTTATTCAAGTTAGGTGAAGGTACTAAGGTACCTAAGGTACTGCAAGGAAAGCTGTAGGCATAACTGGAGAGATGATGAACTGGTACATGCGTATGTCAAAATATTTAGCTGGGATAGAGTTAAATT
>VZTL01026315.1:0-31454 GCA_013400535.1 Scopus umbretta
AAAATAAAATAAAATAAAAAGCATTTGCAAAGAAAGAGTGCAAAGCAGGGCTTGTCCCCAGCTGCCTGCCAGGGGTGTGCAGAGACGGCTAAAATGAGGAGGCAGAGGCTGTAGTGCTCCTAGCAAGTTTGTTAGATATTGTCTGCCCAGCATGAGGCAGCGTGGAGACCAATTCTCAGAGGTGCCAAAGGTCTGCAGTCCACAATTTCAGCCGTGGCTGGATGCCTGCGGCTCTTGAGGATCTGGTTTGTGATTTCCTCAGCTTGGGCAGTCAATACTAAAAAAGCTAAACAAGAGGCGGGGAGGAAAGCACAAAAGAAAAATGTTATTTTACATCCACCAGCTTCTTCCCCTGACCTGCCAGGTCCAGCAGAGGCTGCAAATGAGGCATAGCAGTTTATGTTCCCACTCACTCATTTTCGCATCCTGCTGTGGCTTGAGAGGTGGCTCAGGAGACAAGCGGTAAACCAGTACCGGCTCGCAGAGAACATTCCCCAGGCCAAGCACCCTCACACACGGGCTTGGCTGCGTTGACCGCTCCTGCGAGAGACGCCAGGCTGAACCTCAAGGGAGGGCTGTCCCAGAGGGAAGGGCTTCCACAGGGACAGGGTCCTTGGGCAGACTCAGAGGTAGCATTGGACAGATTTTTGTAACTTGATTGTCATACAATTCTGGCCTGCCAAAGGCAGCAGCGGTGGGGATGGAGAGGGCACCCTGCAGGGGTGGGAGATGGGACACGGGGAGGCTGGTCCCCCCCACTTGCAGACTGACTAGCGCTGTTCATCCTGGTGCTGTGGTCTAGTAGCGAGCAAGGATGGACTGTCTCCTACAGGGCTTTTCAGAGAAAAGTCACCCTTGCTGAAAAAGGCCAGAAGCTGGCTGGTGGGCACCCCACGGTAACACCGGGTTCTCCCTCCACAGCTCACGAGGGCCTCTTGGGTTATGAGCAAGTGCCCCAGAGAGCTCCCTGCTGCCAGAGCCTGCTCTCCTCTCACTGCATGCAGGCAGCGGTGCAGCCCACTGCGAGAGGACCAAAGGCTGTTGGTCACTCACCCCATACCACAGGTATAGTGAGGGCTTGTGCTTTTGGCTTTTTAAGAGCCCCTGACCTTCTGAACCTGCTTACTCCAAGAAACCTCCTATTTCAGCTACCCTTAGGACCTACAAGGACAAGGAGGAAGGGCTGTCAAAACCACTGACACATGGCCCCTGAAAGAGAAGAGAAAGTCCACACAGCCCAGACTTCATCTACAGTGGAGACATGCCAAGTCAGGAGCATTTCAGATAAGGCATCGCAGGTGCTTTGATAGTAAAGCAGTTAGTGCTGACTACAGTACTTTAAACACAGGCTGCTGCAGAGGGCATCCCTGGGGCAAAACCAGTTCTCCAGCACTTGGTGCAGCAGAAGGAGATGGTTCAGTTTCCCAGACCTCTCCTATGCACACACACAGGCTGCTCTGGCTGCCCTTTTTGGTTTTTTTTCCCCCCCTTCGCTAGAAAGAGACTTAAAAAGCCCAGGCCAGGATGTGCCATTTACCCCACCAAACAGCCAGAGAGCTAAAAAGACGCCTTGTGCTGTACCAGACTTTGCAGTAGGCAGGTGAACTGTGGCGCCTGGGGGTGGGCAGCGCCAGAGGGACTCAAAGCAGGGGAGGCTAGTTGCCATTGCTGATGCTGGAGTTGGCACTGCTGCAGCTCTGCTCGTAGGATGGAGGCGCTTCTGCGGTGGAAAGAAAGAATAAGAGTGGTTATGGAGGGTGTTTAGAAGGTTGCCTTCACCCCAATCTATGTAACTCAGTGCAGAGTAAAGCAACCTGCTAACATATACACGTGCCATGCATGCAGGCAGTCTCTCTCCAGGACCCTAGAGCCTGCCCTGCTGAAATATATGGGGTTTACGCATGCACACGCGGAATTTGAGCCAGCCAGTCCCATCCCTGTCCTGATGCCTATAGGGGTTAAAATCAGCACCTCAAAATCCTGTTCTGTTCCTCCCTTTCTTTCACAAGCATCCTCATATATTCCAGCATCTCCAGATCACAGATGACACGTGCTCCGTGTGCCCCAAGCCAAGGCCGAAGCGACACACTGAGTGTCTTGTTACCCCAGCGCTAACAGACGGGTTTATGTGGGTAGGACTGTGTTAACAGTCCGCCTGTGCTAACAGACACCGCTGTTCCCTGCCACCCCAGCTGCCTGGGACGAGCATGGCTCCAGGAATCCAGCATGCTGGGATTTCCCCAAGCTTTTCCACCCTGGACAGTCTCTCAGCTCCCACCCCCACAGCCTGTATCTTCAGACCAGCTGCAGGCCCACTCCAAGTCAGACAGAAGATTTCAGTTACATCATTTTCCTGGCTCTGCTCCCACCAGCCTCAACACAAGCCAAGAAGTTTTTCTATCAGTGGGAGGCTGAAAGCTCATTTAAGAACAGGGAGATCCTCTCACGACAAGCCCAGGGCAGACACGGGTGTAGACGTGGGAATGGACAGCCGGCTTTTACAGCTGTAAGAAGGGACTCCTCCAGAGGCTAAAGCAGGCAGAGAGATCTCATGATCCCTTCTGACATCAGTCCCCGGTGGGTTGACATCCCTATATTCCCACCCAGTTCACAGCTAGCAAAGAGACTCTTGAGGTAGAAGACGTTTACTACCACACTGCCAGCCTGTTTAGGTCTCAGGAGCAGGCTGCTCACCGTACGGGTAGCCCCACGTGCTGTACTCTGGAGGCAAAATGAGAGAGCTGGCCGTGGGGACAGGCACCACGTTCCCCTCAGCGTAGTAAGGGACAGTGGCTCCTGTTGACAGGCAGAGTGTGGGATGGTTTGGGGAGCCCGTCTGCTCCGAGTCCACCCTTATCTCCTGGAAGCTCAGTCCTGGGGCATAGCTAAATGGCTGCTGCTGGGAATGGCTTTTGGTGGGGATCGAGACGTTGTCCATTGGGTGATAACCGCTGGCAGCCTCCTCTTCTTCCGGGGGGGCACTGGGTACTACTGCAGGTGGTATGTGCTGGATGGACCGGGAGGGGCTCAGAGGCAACCTGTTCACAGCAATGTTACCAATATAAATGGGGAGAGTGACTGAAACCTCTGGCGACTTGAGGGAAACCTGGAAGAGAAGGAAAAACAGTGGCATCCTCATTGTACACTGCACTGGGAAGGTTCACCTGATGCAAGGGTGACCCACACCACACAGGTACGGAGTTCAGTGATTGAGCTCAATGCAGAAGGGAGCACAGACGTTGCAGCACAGCCCACTGGAGCTTCCCAGGAGCACTGATGTACTCACTTGGATGTAGTAGTCAATATGTATGAGGCTACAGCCCTGCAGAATGGACTGGGGCAGTGCCGGAACGAGGATCTGCTCCTTCCATTCTGCATGTTTCCAGGCTTTCACTCCTGAGCCTTCCACTTCCGCAATGGTCCTCAGGTCATAAATCCAGCGCTTGGATTTATAAGCCACTTTCTGTACAGACAGGAGAAAATACAGCTAGCAGAAAGATTGCAGGTTGTCTTCTGTCTCACACAAAGATTGTCAGGACACAAAACTACCCAACTGCTTTGTCAAATAAGCGCAAGCACAAACCTAGTGTGCATATTACAGAGCAGAAATATCCATCATTATATGATAGACTGAGTTGGTATAAGCAAGATAGTTCTACCACCTCTTTCCCCAGGAAGGCAGAGAGAAAGACTTAGCCAGTGGTCTGGACTCCTCGCTGCCCCCTCCCAGCCACAGGCAGCAGAGATGCACACTGGCGAGAACTGCCCCAGTTTCACAGAGACCTCAGGGGTGTGGAGTACCAGGACAAGCTGAAGAAACACCCTTTCAGATGCTTACCTGGAGCAGACTGGCTACTACAGCCCCAGTGTCCCGGCCCGATTTGTTCTCTATGTCTGTGCGGAGCTTGATGGCTTGCCCCACAATGTACCCTTTCAGATCCGAGGTGGCGGTCAAGATAATGTTGCCACTTTTCACAAGCTTGTAGTTGAACTTCTTTGTGATTGACATAGTGTTGGGCTGCTGCAGGACAGCAGAGAGACAGAGATGTTAGCTCAAGAGAGTCAGAGAGCCTCCAGGAAAACACTCAGAGATTCAAAACAAGCAAGCAGAAATATCTGGTCTAAGAGGACACAAAGAACCAAGAACACAGCAGTGCCATAGACAACAGGTCTCACTTCTCCATTCCCCCAGTTTTGCTGTCCTATTAGTCGCTCTGCCCTCCAAAGGAAGTTCCCCAAACGCAGGTCTCTACAAGCAGCTGGTGCTATTGGCCAACACCTCTCTCTCTGTGCTAAAAACTCACCTAAATCTTTCAAAGCAACAAAGAGTCAAAAACCACTGGGAGCACAGACTGACAGATCAGGAGTCTGGCACAGTCAGGGCATGCAGTCAGAGAGTTGTCCAACCACACAGTTATTCCCCAGACAGCACACAGGACAAGGACAAGGGCTGAAGCCTTGGCACCTCCCAGCCACGCTCCTCCTTGTTCTTACCTCGATGTCAGGGATGTCATTCAAGTTGAGAGGGCAGAGAACGTAGAAGATCTTGTTGCACTTGTAGTCCTTGGAGAAGCGAGGTGTGTCTATCACAGCTTTCACCTGATGGAGGACCTTGCCAAAAGGGCCTTCAAATGATGTAGGAGCAGAGGCTGGAGTCGAGAAAGAAAAGGATCATAAGGCTGAGTCAGGCCAAGCGTTTCTGAACTGGAAGTATAGTCCCTTTAAACAGCTTTCCTCTTCACCTAAGGAGTTCTGCAAGTACCTGAGACACAAAGCACATGGGGATTCCCCCAAAAAAGACCTAGGGAGGAACACTTAGGTCACTCAGAGACCTTGCTGCAACCTCCTTACTGAAGGGATCCTCTGCAATCACAGGTGCAAGAGCAGAGATCCTCTCTCTGAATGCTGTGCAGGACAGCTGGCTAGCCACAGGCCGGGACCCCTGCACATATCCAGAGACCTCGCAGGATCATGCTTGGAGAGACATCAGTGACAGCTCAGACCTGGCTTTACACCAGTGCAGAAGGTACCCACTTGTCTAAGCTCCTCGACTGTCTGTGGCTGACCTTATGCTCCCTCTAGCGTCTCCAGGCCAAGCTGCCAGCCTGCCTCTGCCATCCAGCCCAAGTCCTGCTCAGCACAGCTCAAGAGGCTGGAAAAGCCAAGGCTTACATGGAAATGCCTTCAGCCATTTATCTGTGTCATACCTGGCAGCAGGAACTGGAAGGGAAAGTTGTGCTCTCCAGCTGTCAGGACCCCTGCAGGAAATAAGAGTAAAAGATAAGTGGGACAGGCCATTGCCTGGGAATGGTGTGATCTTCTGGAGAGCATGATCTTCTAGAGACAGAGGCCACCACCTGGGGAAAAACACACAACTTGTTCAGCTGCTTACAGCCCACTGGACAACTCCAGATCCAATAAGCAGTGCTTGAGTCAACAAGAGCATCAGCTGCCACCCACCCTTCCTTGGGACAGGACATGTCTCCATTCCCAGTGACTGGTTCTACGTTAAGATATCCTGGAAATAAGGTAGTTTGGGGCAGGGTTTAAGGGATTCCAGTGCCATAGCAAGCGGTTAGCCCCAGACTACTGACACAGGGCACGGAGAAGAGATGCTGTGTGTTTATCTTTCCTCAAGTCAGTCAGGGGGAAGGCAAGAAAGCACAGGCACTGCCTGAGGGTGGTAAGGAGGTCTGGTAGGCATCAAGCCACTATAGCCTAAGCCACGCACCAAGCCCCACGCAGACTGCACAGTGTTCAGGAGCTGGAACCAGAGGTCCATCTTCCAGGCCTAAATCCACCCCTGGTCCCAAGAAGGAACCCACAATACCTCAGCGCAGCTGCTTAGACAACAGGAGCCAAGGAAAAGACTTCCACATGTTAAAACCTCAACACTGGTTTTCTTCAGCCATATCCCACTCTGCAATGGCAGACTTGAGGGTTCAAATCAGAGCCAAGATTCAGTGCATGGATAAAACAACAGCTACAGACTCAGACTCCCCAGCCCCATCCACCCTCCCATGGCACTGCCATCCAGATTCTCTCCCAGGGCAGCGTGACAGCTGAACTGGACCCACAGTGCGATCCAGTAACATCAGGCAGTTCCCAAAGTTCCCTTCAGTAAGAAAAGCAGTAAGGTTTAACCACATTGGTTAAATACGTGCAAACATAAGAGGTTTTGGTTTTAAAGTGGCAGTGCTAAGAGGAGACCTGGATATCTATTAAATCAAGCTGTGTTTATTCTGCTTTGTAGAATCACTGCTGGAGGTACCAAGACTCTAGATTTGGCTAGCTCTTTCATTGATGCAAGATGGAGAAGACAGCTTGCCTGTTATCTATATTGGCTCTGCAGAGCTGACAGTAATAGAGTCCTATCATCAGGGATTAAGTGGATTACATGACAGAGGGAGGGTGGAAGAGAGAAAGGTAAACCCCCCCCCCCCCACACTGACACTGCAGTCCAGGTAGGAGGCAGGGGAGGTGGCGTTTGACTCTGTGCATCCTTCACATTATGAAAATCTGCACCTCCGCTCGCTCAGCCACCCCATGGGGACCTAAGGACACCCCAGTTGGTATGCATCCTCCCTGCAGCACAAAGGCAGGCAGAATAAATATGACAAGCATCCCATCGTGTATCACTACAAAGGCAAGTCAGGAGAAAACGAAGAGATGCCTATTTACACACTTTGTCCTTGCAGAGAGAAGCAAGATTTGCTCATTCCCATCACCTCACCTAGAACACCTCCCTGGTGATTTCCCTCCCCATCCCCCAGATAAAACCAAATTATGTAGGCTACAATGCAACACCCGGTCTTGTCACCAGGTGGAGGCACAAAGCCAGTCGCTGCCTGTGCTGCCAGGCCTGATGCCTTGCAGAGCTGGGACAGGCACAGAGGTGTGGGGCAGCTTCTATATTCCCTTCTTGGGAAGCCTTGCTCGGTTAAAGGCAGGGGCCTGAGATGTAGCAGGTGCCTTTGATTGTTGATTATGGCTAATATTAATGACTCAACTAATCCCATGCTTGTTTGCTGCTCCATGGGTTTCTGGCTTTCATTGGGCACCACTGAACATTGTTCTTATACCCGTTATCCTTACTTTTGGAAAGCAAATTGATAAACTGGAATACATCAACTCTCCTGTGCAGCTTCTGCATTGAAGTAAGGGGACTTGCTCCATCTGAAAGGGAAAGGGAGCAAGTCCTGTTACTGCAGTGCAGAAGGAAAGGAGATAGGAGTCTCAAGAGGGTAGTGGCCACTGACTTTCCACCAAGACCTGGAGACTTTCCAGCTGTCTGACCTGCAGAGCCCCAGATGAACATGCAGGCAGTGATTTCAAGTCTTCTGCTAGGAGCATGAAACTTCACAGCCTTTCCAGGACCCTTAATAAGAGCTCACAGACCCCACAAGGTGAAAGTCCCTCTTATACATTACAGGCAGCATGACCTAACAAATCATTTTGGTCAACCTCCTGCCCAGCTCATGTGTACCAACAGAACGCCAGGCTGAAAGCGAACCTGCGAGCACTTCATGTTCGCAGTTTGCAACCCCCTGCAGAAAACCAGGGGTCCTTAAGGTTACTCGCAATGGCAGCGCTGAGCAAGGCAATATGCTCTCCCAGCGACGCACATGGCCAGCGTCACTCACAGAGGATGCAGTTCAGCTCTCGGAGCCACCGCATGACTTGGTGGCACTGATAGTTTCCACACGGTTAGCCTGGCCTCCAAGTAAGTCACCAGACAAGAACTGCCCACAGGTCAGGGTTGACCACTCCGATAGCCCAGACAAAGCCCGAGCACCTAGAGACCTCTTGGCTCACAGTATACTCAGACTTGCTCTGACCCCACCTGAGGCAGGGAGCAGCCCACAAATCCCTCCTGCAGTTCCTGCCTGCAATGAGCTGCCCACGAAGGCTGGAAAAGACCGTTCCTGCTCTTCATGGCCAGTGATGAGTTCCAAGACCAGCTACCCCAGACTGAAGTCATGCCTGTCGTAGCTCACATCGACTGAGGGCATTGCAGCAGTGCTTGGCTCACTGCCATGAGAACCCAGACCACAGCCCTGTGCCGAGCAGGGAGCCAGGGAAATGCAGCGAGCTCTATTCTCCACTCCATTAAACAGAGAGATGCTGCAGGCAATTAACAGTAGCTTTTGTTTTCAGACCTGCTCCTTCCAGCCCACACTCTCCTTCCCCCAAGAGAGAGAAGCATCTTCATGCCCGCCCTGAAACCCTCTACATACAGGGAATTTTCCAGCAGGCTGGACCAAGCACCCAGGTCATACCCGCAGGAGCAGACACCTCCACACACGGCTTCATTTGCTAGCATGGCTAACGAGCAGCTGGGTGCTCACAGAGCCCTGACTTCCAGCTGAATGCCTTCATTTCTTGGCCTTATTGCAAGCACAAAGGCTGTTTGGGCAGGTTATTGATGGAGGGGCTATGAGGGGCAGCAGCACCCTCAGCCCCACATCTGACTGGGGACCCCCAACCTCAGCTGTAGGAGACCTCAGCAGCCTGGAGCAGGCATTTCGAGGAGCCCACTGGAAAGGAAAGTGGAAGGGGTGCGGGAGTTCAGTGCCAGAGCTATTTCAGAGACAAGAGTTAATAAAAATAGATGAAGAAAAACAGACGATTCTGATCAAGACAGGAGACTCCTGTAAAGGCTCGGGCACAATGCAGAGCACCTGGTGGAGTGACAAGGCAGCAGAAACAGGCAAGCTTGGGTCCTGCCTGCCTCCTGCTGCAAGCAGGAGGAGAGGCAGATGTTTAGCAGTAACCCCACACTGAGTTGCTCCTCAGGCTCCTACTTGCCCCTTCCTGGCAGGAGCTCCTCCAGCACAGAGAGAGTGGAGGCTCCATGTCTGACCTGCCTGGGATTACAAAGCCATTTCAGTATTTTGCTACGTGTCTGGTGCCTTTGGCAGGTGGAAAGTTGGCGAGTCCCGAGCTGAGTCCCCCTTTACAGTAGGAAGGGAGGTGGCAGCTACTTTTAAACTCTCCAGCTGGCAACTCTGCTCCTAAAGGCTGAGCTTCCATTTCCAAATGATGACTAGTCTTGACATAATGAGGAAAATCTACAATTTCCCTTGTCCCGGCCACCCTATGAGTATAGGAAGGGCACAGGCTGACCTTGCCCCAACAGCCAGGCACCTCTCACATGGAAAAGAGCAGCAAAAGCAACCTTGGCACCCTGCGATGGACACTTGCAGTGCTCACCCATCCCATGCAGGTACTGCAACAGCAGGACAAGGCAACACATGCCCCACTAGCCACACACGTGCTTTGGAGAGATCCCCAGACCACAGCAGGGGAGACGCGGCATCGTGCACAGCACGCAGAGCCCTTCCACCTGCCTGGCTGCACCCGCTGTATGACAGCAGCATCCAAGCAGCGAGGGTGGCACAAAGCACATGGGAAGCTACTCACTGCCCCGTCCCTCCAGCCCCAAGTGCTTCAAGTAAAGAGCCAGAACATTCAATGTGCTAATTCCACCTACTAGTTGACATTGCAACAGAGACGGTTGTTGGCAGCAGGCAGAGGTGAGAAGGTTTCCTCTGACAGCCACTGTGACAGGCAGATGCCCAGGAGGAGCAGCCCTTTCTGAAAGCTCCTTTCTGAGCTTCCCCTGAACCAGAAGCTTTGCCAAAACAAGCCGCAGACTGTGCACGGGCGAGAGCAGGTCAGCAGGAGTTCAGCATCGCTTGGGGGGTCTCCAACAGCCCCACGCAGCAGACAGCAATGCTCCTGAGCAGCTTGCAAACGCATTGTGAGAAGAAAGGGCTGTGCAAGCCACTGCAGCCACACTGAGCCATTACCTCTCCATTCCCAGAAGCCTGAACAAAGGCCACAGTGTGCTCGGCCACAAGAAAGCTTTTCCTGAAGTTTATGTGCAGCTAAAAATACCTTCAGAAAGTCATTAGGCAGCAGAGGCAGCTGGATTAGCAGGGTTCTGCTGTGGCGCCATACCTGAAGCAGCCTTTCCTCCTGATAGGAGACGAGCCAGCAGTGATCGGCCACCCCCGCATGGCCTTTGCAAACATCCTCCCTAAAAATTCCTGGAGGGAAAGGAACTGCTGCCCCAGACAGCTGGAAAAAAAACAAACCCAGACAGCAGGAGCAGGAACAAGCAGCTAACAGTGCGGAAGAGCTGTCTTACTGTGCAAAGCAGAGAGACACCTTGGAAATTTCTCTGAATCCAGCAGAGGTTTGGCTGGAAGCAAATGGACTCTCCCATTGATGGCTCAGCCTCTCCCCTCTGCTCCATGCTGGGATAGGGGGGCATTCGCTTGTACTGGCGGACGTGGAAGAGACCTAGCAGCCCTCATCATGTGCAGAAAGGAAACACCTTGATCCAGAGGGCTGACACCAAGTCCTTTGCCAGGTCCTCAGGAGGTAACCTGGTGATGCAGCCAGGCCCAGCTGGAACTCTCCCAAATGATCAGAGGCTGTAAAACACCACCAGTGACACGGAGCACGACCCTGAGCCCAGCCCTACATGACACAATAAAACTCTGCGCTGCAGCACTGTCCCACAGCACTCAGGGCATCTACAGTCACACTGATGTGCCGTGGAAGGACAGAAATTAATGGGTTTCCCATACAAAGCTTGAGCTGACCATGCCTCTATGCCCACCCAGCTGCTGGATGCACCATTCTCTCCCCGCAGACAGCTCTGCTTTGATTCACAAAGATTTCCCTGCACTCAAAGCAAACCAGCATGCCACTGCACAACCACATGGGAAAACACACCATTGTAACCATGTGTGGGTGAAATGATGATACGTCTGTATTTACCCTGCTAAACAAATGATCCAAGTCAAGCTTACTCCATCACAGCACAGGTGCTGAAAGGGTTTGGACTCTTTTTTGAGCAGTGCAGCTTCTCTGGCCACTGCTGCCAGGCCCCTGCACAGGCAGAGCCAGCAGCCAGAGGAAGTCGCCAGCCCTTCAAAGCCATCATCCCTCCTAGACCAAGGGGAAGCTGCCTGCCCACACCTGCCCTGCCAGCCGAGGGCTGGGAAAGGTCCTCCAGCAGCCTCTGCCCTAGCACGAGCGCAGGGCAGGGCTGGGGTTCAGGAGGCACCGACCACACACAAATAAGGACACTGAGCCCTACCTGCTGCATCCTGCCTGGGCTTCCTGGTGCTGTTCTGCAGCTTCTCAGTTAGTGGCCCATGCAAACAGGCCAGCCTTGCAGTACTGGTGGGGCCCGATCCACACGTTCAAACCAGTGCCACTGCAGGGACATCTGCCAAATGCCTCCTCCCAGGTTGGCTCTCCCAGCCCCAGCGTCTCTATCCCTGGGGAGCTGGAAGCCACAGGCAGTCACAGCCGTCTCTCCACGAGGCTGACTGCCACTGCGACAAAGCCAGGACCTCCACGTTGGTGCCAGCGCAGGAAGGCATTGGAGAGAAGCCAGAAAAAGATTGGGGGATGCCTTGGTCACTGATGCACAAACACCACAGACTCAGACGAGCCTTATTACTCGCCCCTGTGAAATCTCACGCTCTGGTGCACTGGGAGAGACAACCCAGATGTCTGAGCACACAGCAGGCTGCAGGGCCAGGCAACTGCAGTGCGCAGTACAATATACACCTCTGCCTCGCCGGGTTTCATCCACCACTAGACTAGGGTGGAAAAAGAGGGGTATTCTGTATATCGTTCTCTCCATCCCCTGAAGAAGGAGGATGCTATTTGCTTCGTAGCCACAACTAGGAGCCTGGAAGATGTCCGTGCACCCCAGGCACAGGAGCCAGGGAGCAGCCAAAATGGGGCTCCTGCCCCGACCTCCAGCTCTCCCAGTTGGTACCTGCCAAGCAGACGGCAACGGCTCTGCTCCCTCCTGCTGCACATGCGGATGCTAGAGCGGGAACAAGCTGCACCTTTGGAGTACACATATTTTTTTAGTTCTTTTAGTAGAGGAACAGGAGGCTGGGCCATATGGCAATTTCCCTCTGGCTACTTAGTGAGTGATGCATTAACTGTGCTGGCCAAATCATGTAGTATGGAAAGGTACCTGATGCCTGCTGGTTCCCCTGCCATCGCTTGTAGAAATATAATCTTCCTGCTGCCTAAAATCAGCCCTCCTATTTCCCTGGGGAAGGTGATCTCCTCCGGGGGTGCCGAGTTAGACTGATACTAATGTTGCTGATGCACAGCTCAGGTACTCTCCTCTTCAGGCTCTCCAGGCAGAGACAAAAAAGCAGCAGGTTTGTGTTTTCCACTTCTAGGTGGAGAAACAGGCAGGCCTGCCTCTGCGCTGTGCTACGGGATACTGATTCCCCCGCTACTGGAAGAACCGTCACTCTCGCTGGAGTCCTGACAGCCAGCACCCTGCTCACCCCTGCCCTCCTGTCTCTCCTCATCTACCTCTGCGGCCCAGAAAATTGAGTATTAGACATAACTGAGAAGATCAGAGCTCTTCTAGCTTGCAGGAGGCTGCATCAGAGATGTCAGATGGGAAGCATTAATTTTGTTTGTGCCAGGGCACTTCAGGTGATGTCAGGCCATTGCAGCTTTAGAATGAGGACTCCATCTCAGTCTCTGGTGGATTAAGCTAATACATGGGATTACAAACTGCAACAAACGAGGGTAAACACACACACATTTGCTCATGCCATCCCTGCAGCAGACACAGGTGCCGCAGGGGGAGCAGCTGACAGCCAGAAGAGCGACCTGCCAGCAAGCACAGCCAGTCCTGCTGGGGAAAGACTTGGTGTTCAGCTCAGCTTAGTTTTGCTCAAATGAGAGCTCTCCTGCTACCGACAGCACTTCAGCTGAGCAGAGCTGCTGTACCAGCAGGGTGGGAGCACAGTCCCTAGCAGGCTCCAAGCTCCCGTTCAAAGCAGCAACTCGCTCACGTCAGATCTGCATGCATGCAAACACACAGCAGAACAATCTCCAACACGCCAATATGGTTAACACTGCAGATATAAACCTTTCTGTTACACAGGAGGTACACACTGAGGAAGAAAATGCACAAGAAAGCCCAGCACTAAGGCTAGGGCTCCACCGCTTACAAATCTCTGGGTCAGCAGTTTTCAGTGACATTTTCAATGAATTAGCAGGACCTTGCAGTATGGCAATGCTGAAAAAAAACCTCTGAGGATTAACAGTGATCTCTTGAGGCAAGAAATTAGGAAGTGCTGAGAAAGCTTTGTAACCCAAGGCAATTGCAGCTCTTTCCACGTGGTTTTCCTGGACCAAGCCTGCAGTTAGTGCTCCTGAACCTGGCAGCACAATGCGGCCAGGAGCTAGCACCAGCACATCCTTAAGGCTCACCACTGCCCAGAGGCACCCCCTGCTCTCACCTGGCCAGGGGCTGGCCGGGAGCATCATCCACCGCTTCACCAACTCCTGCTCACAGAGTGATTCCTGAGCACACAACAGTTTCAATGACTCCGTAGTCAGGTCACTAAGCTTAAATTCAGCTGGAAGACAGGATCATCACCCTGTGCCGACTGTTGGCTATGAAGGCGTTGTGCCAGGCCAGCAGAGAACCACCCCAGGGAAGAGACGATTCACAGCTGCCCCTTTTTAGCTCTTCGTGCAAGAAATCTGCCAGCAAAGGAAGCACATGGGGCAGCCAGGAATTCCCTGCAGCGCCTTCTAGCTAACTAACAAGCTGCCAAATGTAAGGTCAGCTGGAAATTACAGCCAGCTCCCTGCACGGGTTCAACTCAGGCACAAATAGGATTTAAAGAGAATTTAAAAAATAAAAAAGTCTACCTTTGCATGCACAACCCATCCACAGGGCAAGAGCTCTGTGTGCAGAGACACAGGGTGTCCAAAGAAAACAGCCCCGTGTGGGTACAGGCACACGATGGACTGGCTGAATACAGCCAGAGCTGCAGCAGAGGAGGGGGAGAGGAGCGGGAAGCCTCTGCAGAGCTGAATTACTCCATTATATTGGATCAAGAGAAGCATCTCTCTGTCCGAGAGCAGTGGGTACACAAGCAGTGCTATTTTGTACTTGCTGACACCTACAGAAACCCAACACCTCCAACCCCTATTGCATTTCTTTGCAAAAAGAGGACCCAAAAAAAACCAGCACGAGGGAGCAGTCAAAGTCCAAGGCAAAGTCAGGCCAACTGGGAAAAGCAAATCCCCCATCGGCCTCCCCTCCAGGAGGCAATTAATGAGCCTCCCCCTCGAGAGCCACCCGTGGGCTGAGCGACCTCCCCAGCGGTGCACTGTGTCCTCCGGCAAACACAGCAGCGAGGTGGCGAGTCCAGACCAGCTGGCGTGCTCAGCACTTTCCAGCGGCTTTTATGTAATGAGCCTGAGTTCATTAAATCGCTGGACTGTCTGTTATTGCCAAACCTACAGCACAGACCCTGTGCAATCCCCCAGCAGCTCATGGATGCCCACTGCCTCCAGTTCCAGCTCAGCCCTGGCCAGCCCCAGCAAGAGGCTTTTCTGGAGCACAGATGCCACACTGCCTGAGCCCGAACAAGCACCATGCCAGCACAGACACGAGCAAGGTCCTCTGCAGCAAAACGACCAGTGACCAAACCTGCGGATGCTTCAGCGGCAAGGCTGAGCCCTCCGCACCCTGGATGCTGCTCCAAGAAGTTAAGGATGAGGCCAGTGCCTTACATTACAAAATGGCACCTGGGTTATTTCAGGGCCTGCCTCCTTTCTCATACAATGTACAACCTTAAGAACACAACAACAACAAAAACACCACCAATCAGCGTGTAATACAAGCAACAGCTGATGTTACAGAGGATGAGCTGCCCCCTCACTTATTTCAGTGCGAAGATGTGTGGGTGGAGAAGTGCAGAGTCCCTCTTAGATGCTTAAAGAGCAATCCAAGCCACCATAGTTTTGCAAACCTCCTCTCCCCTCCCCCCACATGTCCTCAAAGAACACAGATCACTGTTTTTTGAAGTTACTGCTCAGGATGTGGGAAGGAAGAGAGTGAGGCAGGTTGTTTTTCAGGCTGAGCATGCCTCCCTGCACCATCCCCCCAGGTGCCGGCACTGCTGTGGCCCCACTGGCACACGAGCCACTCGCCAGGGACAGGCAAGACAGAGACACGCTGGCTGCACGGCCTTGGGGACACCTGGGATCCTCCCTCAACCAGAGCTGAGCTATCAGTCTGCATGAGGATGGTGCCAGGGTGGAGCTAGGCATCACCCTCTGCCCCAGGGCACAGCCTGGTTACCAGCTCCCCCTTGTTTTGTTTTGTTTTTTTTTTTTTCACGCACAGGTGCAAAAATGAAAGGGAACAGCATTGCTGTAAGGAGTGAAATGCAGGAACAAGAGAGTCCTCTGAGGCAGAAGCAAATTCCCCCTTCCTCCATTCATTTTCTATTTGTGCTGCTCAGAGGCGACATCCCGCTTTGTGGATAAGCGGTTCTTACAGGCCTGCATTAAGGTAGCCCCTTCACCTGACACACAGGCCTCCCCCAGTCTCTGCCCTCCCTCCTGCTGTTTGCTTTTCAGGGCATGAGAAGAAAGGGCAGGCACAGCCAGCCCTCATCACCTGAAGGAATCGGCATGTATTCACCCTGGGGGGTTTCTACATGTTTTGACACATGTGGCAGGACGGTCCCACACGCCACTGCAGTATGGTTCACAGCCACAGTGACCTTTGCTCATGGTGCTTGCTGCTTTTTGCCTGCGGCTCTCCGATGCTGGCCAGGAAAGGAGTTGTGCGCTGGTGGTATGGGCTGGTGGCCGGGCAGGCCCTGTGCTCCTTTGTGGGCCCTCGCTCGGGAACGCTTCCAACTCCCTTAACTCACCCATACCTTGGGCTCATGCCATCGCCCATTGGAGAACATGGCCTAGCTCAACACCTCATGCCCCAAGAGCGCAAGACTGCCTCAGTTTCCCCTCCCAGCTGGGTGCCATGGAGGCACACCGAGGAGCACCCATGAGTGCTGGGTGTGCCTCCCCAGCAGCAGCCGCACCTCAGACTGCTTTGCTGCCAGACACCGGAGCAGCCCGTCCCTGCCAAACGCTCCTGTCCAGAGTTGCAGGGAAAGGGACAGCTCTGATTCGATGGTCCGTCCATCTTTCTGAAGCTCCTTCACGCTCTGCGCAGGAAAGGCCAGGGCAGCTGAGAGCTATTCCTGGGGAGCCTAAAAACACCGTGGCTGAGTCAGCACCAAGGCCCTGCCCTGCTGCTCATGCCCACAAGGCCATTGCACGACTCCCCTAGCAAACTCCTGCCACTGCCTTGCTGCAGGGCTGTGCTGTGCCATGCCAGGATGCCGTGCTGCCAGCAGCCCCCCTCGGAGAAGGCAAACAGACAGGCATGCACAGAGAAGCAGCCAGGCTTCCCTGCTGCTCCACCGGCCCAGACACGCATCAATGTCATGGCGAGGGCTGCGATGGTAGACAGTTATCTTGCTTCCCAGCACCACAGGCTGGAGCGGTGCCAGCCCCCAGCGCTTTCGTTTCCGTATCTTCACAGGCCAGAGCCGCAATTGCAAGGGACAGTTTCAAAGCTGTCTCTAGTGGAGGACTCGGATCCAAAGGCAGCATCGATACTGCCCTCTCCCACCCACATCCCACCACTCGCTCCCTTGTGTCCTCGGAGCATGGGACAAGCATGGCAAGTCCAGGACAATAACTCCTGAGCTTGTACCAGTTGCACAAAGAGCAAATGTCCCACAAGTGCTGCCCTTGGCTGCAATCCCGTGCACAAGGACTGCCCGCCCTCTCCGTATCTGCTTTCCCTGCAGCTGGGAGCCAGAGGCTGAGAGCTCCCAGCAGTTGTGTCCACTTTGACACAAAAAGCAGAAGAACACAGGTCAGTGACTCTAAGTGCCTGGCATGCTGCTCCAGATTGATTGCTGGTAGCTGGGACCAGGCTTTTCCCTGTAATTGCACTGTAGCTTTGCAAAACAGGACAGTAACAACACTACAACACACCTCAGCTTTCGAGCGCAGGACTCTACAGTCCTGCAGGACAGATTTTTCCTTCAATTCATTAGGTCTCTGATAAGTCATGCACTACCATTTCTTGCCTCATTTGCCTGGAGCTGCAGTAGCTCTAGAAGACTTCAGCTGGCCCATTTGGTTCCGATCACACCCCAGGCACACAGCTGGGCAACTGCCAGCTCCATGATCAGCTCCAGTGTGGAACGAGCAGCCCAGCCCTAGGCACCCGCTCAAGTCTCAGGCTGGCAGAGTCTACAATACCAGCAGTTGATAGATAGCAGCACTGCACTGGGCGATACACAAGAGTCTAGGTCCCAGAAAATTAAGAGCCAAAAGACTAGGGCTTTCCATGAACAGTTTAAGAGCTGGGAATACCAAATTACGTCCATCTTTGGAATTCAGATCTTCAAAGGGGACACTTCAGAGCCATGAAACCATGTAGCCATCAATGCATTTTCCTTCCATCCTTCCCAGTCCACACTGGTCCTAGTTGTCAAAGGGATGACTCCCAAGGGCAACCTCACAAGAACTGACTGCCGAAGCAGCCATAAAAATCTCCCAGGGCCTGCAAAACCAACAAACAACATGCCCACCTCTTCCCACTCCTACCTCCTGGTTGGCTTTTGCCACTGCTTAGCTTTACCAGGACAGAACCAACCACAATATCACAGCTCTCCCTTGAATCATTAAATGTTAGAAACAAAAGTTGGCAAGTGCATTTTTCAATGCAATTGCAGGTTTAAACCTCTCCAGAAGTCCACAAATGTTCACAGCCTCCAGCTCCCAACTCATCTAAGCTCAGTGGCCTGCAGCACCTTATAAAGCCTCTGGGATTTTGCTACCCTAACATTCATGGCTGGGCTCTCTGGCTGTGCTCAGCGCTGCATCCAAAATCAGGCAGGACCATTTCTCATCACCTTCCCAGGCAGTTTACCTCCAACTGCAGTCCCCAGCCTATGAGCAAAACCAAGAGGTGAAGCAGCCAGCTGTCTCCCTTCTCCAGGACCTGAGAGAGCAAGAAGTGCTCTCCAGTTGCTGCAGGGATGAGGTCAGTGTCCCCTCAATGCTAAAATCTCTGCTTGAAAAATTGCTGAGCCAGCAGAAATTGCTGCTTTAGTTTTCCCCTTTTCCTGTTATTCGATAAAACAGCACCAGAGAGCTGAGCTCCTGCTAGCCTGGGTTTTTGCCACGTTACAGTTGCCACTACAGCCACTGCCTTCAGCAGGTGAATATTGGCACATCTTGATTTCAACAGGAGCCAGGGCACAGCATGAATTATTTGTGGTAAGGCTGACCTATTTATCAGCAGAAAGACAGCATTCATTCAAGCTCAGATTCTCCAGAGGCTTCTGGTGTCACTTTACCCCACAGGATAATACAACCCCATGCTACCCTGGGCATGTCAGCTTGTGGGGGGGGGTGGAGGTGGTGGGGAGGGGAGTGGTAATTGCCCTAGGCTGTTCCTGCCATGTGGTCAACATCCCTCTTGGAGGACAAGTGACATATCCCTTTCAATGCAAACTACTCCTGGCCTGCAACTGGCTTCTGTTGATCAGCTTTGATCAGCATTTTGTGACCACCACAGACAACACATATAGGAAGCGGAGCAGGGTGAACCCACAGGGCCTTGGAAGCAGCAGAGGAGTCACTGCTGGCAGCCCCGTTTCAGGCAGACCAAGGCCAGAGGATGCAAGCAGTGTTTGCAGAGTGGCTGCCAAGTTCTGCAGCTATTCAGGATGTCTCTTTGCACAGTTCCTTCTAAGCTCTCATAGTCTCTAGTATTGGCTCCCATCCTCTGTGCACAGGCCAAGGCAGCCTGTGAAGGGGTATTTCACATTGAGAAGATGTTGAAGTCTTGGTGATACATTTCTGCAGACCATCTCAGAATCACAGATCTCCATTATGTCTTTGTGGATCTTACCTTTGTCTGCCAGTGACAGCGTGCTGTTAAAATACTGCTCCTCCACGGTCCATGCTGTGTCATTGATCTTGTTGGACACCCCACAGGATCCAACACAGCTCACCTTGATGGCTGTTGAGAGAAAGCACACACATAAGCACTGGGAGAAAGCAGATCCTCAGGTTCACACTTGCTTCCGGTGTGTACATGGACTTGTGCAGGAGCAGTGCCTCATGAAAACCCACAGAGGGTAGAAAAATAGAGCAAAGGAATCAGGTCACGTTTTGATCTCAGAAGCACATTTTCCCATTACTTTCAGCACTATTGTACACTTCCTGCTATGCCAGTGCTATTCCCAGCTGTTATCACCATTGAGTCCTCATGCTGACTTCCTTGGACTGTGAAAGCCCTTAACAGCAGTGATTTTGCCCCCCCGAGATGTAACCCTCTCTCTAGTTTTCTCCCAGACGAAACAACATCCCCTCCCAATATGCGCATCAGCCCCTGCACTCAGGCTGACAGCAAGACCTCTGTGGCAGCGACGCTCTCCTATATACTTGGGTGTCCCTGTCTGGACAGGCATAAGCAGCAGAAGGCTCTGCTGCCTCGTGCCCCACAAGGAGCCAGACATCCCACCAGCCATCCCACCAGCCCTGGGAGGAGAGAATGTTCAGCATGAGCCCATTAGCCAGCTAAACAAGGTGTATAGCCCTGTCTGCAGCAGCAGAGAGCTGGACGCTCCAGTGCAGTATGAACAAGCCCAGCTGCCACTTGTGTTCACAGACCACCCACTCTTATGGACATCCCCAGTCCCTGGGAGACTGCCCCTGTGTCCTGGAGTCAGTCTCTACTTCAATGGAGTACAGCAGAAGCACTTTGCCCATTAACGCTTGTCCTGCATCAGGACTTCTGATCATATTTGATAAGCACATTGCTTCTCAGTAGCCAGAGACCACTTTGAGTGGCTTCTGACTCTTGTTAGAGACACAGGGCTCACAGCAAAGCCACACAGCAAAGTCTGGAAGCATCTGAGGTGCCACTTGACCTTCCCAAATCAAGGAGAGGAATTTGAGCCATGTTTGTGCCTTACGTTGGGAAAGTCACCTCTGAGTTTGCCCTGCACTATGGCTTTCAGAAAGGCCACGTGGCTTTCAGAGGAGCTACCCACAAGACATTTTCAGTTAGTCTTGGCCAATTCACAGCAGGCTGAAACCAAGCTCTGATGTCGACACTAGACCAGAGAGACAAACGTGCCAGACTGGCCTTGTCACACAGCAGGAGATGATCTATGGCGCTACCCCCATGCAGGGAGGATGCAGGCAGACCTACTGTGGCACAAACTGGGTCTTCAGGGTTGTCCCAGCCTGAACACCTGTCCTGACTCTCACCAGGTTTTGCAACAGCTTTAATGAATCCCACAGAACTCCCTCACTGAGTTTGTCAGGTGAATAGTGCTGCTAGCAGGAAGGTGGCAGGAACTACCAGACTCTTTTCCTGTTTCACCCATCTGCTCCCCTGTATTCAAGCCGTGTCTCACAGGAAGCATCTCCCTAGGAGGCAGGTGGCCAATTTGCGTTGGCTTAAGAGCTTTCCCCCTCCCCGTTCCACAAGCCTTCTCAGCATGCTGATCTCGCCACCTCCACCCACCTACCCAAACACTGAGGGGTGCAAGTGATGCTGCTTGCAACCACATCAAGCAGCTCTCCAGAGCACCTGCCTGGCCAGTGTGACCATCTCCTCCATGCTGACTCAAGACAGGGTGGAAAGAAACCCCAAACCCAGCCCGCTCTGCAGGTGGAATGCATAGTTCTTACCCCAGCTGTGCCTTGCTACACGCATTCAGGTGGAACAGGCTCCTCAGGGCTTCAAGTCTCTAATCCCACAACGAAGAACAGCCTCTCCCCATCAGATCTGCTGCAATACCTTCACAGCCCGATCATGACTTTGAACACCAGGTCCCATCCAAGTGCTGTTTTACACTCAAGGGCAAGGGATAAGCAGCTCCAGATGACAACTCTCATTAACCAAACATCAATATAGCAGCAAGGCTGACACATCGGCTTACTTGTTTGTGTCTGTGAAGTGCAATGGCACTTCCGTGGCAGTGGATGAACAGGAGAATATGGTCTGCAATGGGAGCTGCCTGCACCATGGCACACAACACACCTGGTCTGAGCTGACACAGGGCCCCTTCTCCTTAAGCAAATCATGACACTGAACCTCCCTGCACACCCTCGGGTTATATCCAATCCTCTCTTTTTCCAGACAGCAGAGCCAAAACCACATAGGGATTTCAGCATCAGAAGGAGCACGGAGCGGTTTTAGCAGGGTGGCATCCTGTGTACCAGCTCTCATGCTCCCACCTTGGACATACTGCCACATCTCTGGGCTCACAGTGAGCCTGCCCTGCTCCAAATTAGCCCAGATAACTTGCATGGATCAAGTCAAATAAAGCCCAGGCTCAAATGCACCACTCCCACATTCTCACACAGGAGATACAAGCAAGAAAAGCCCGAACAAGAACTGGAGAACATTCACATCCTTCAGGAGTAAAAGTCCCTGAACAGGCTCCCCCTCAGCCTCCCTTTGCCACAGAAGTTTATAGATCACCACCATCTGTTGCAACACCCAGATAAGGGGATGATGGTCTTTAATTCAAACCCACTTGCTGCATTGCAGTGCTGAGGCACTCCTGTTCCTGAGAGGCAGGTGGGTGGGCATTTTCAAGCACATACATGCTATGACCCATCTCCCTTCCCACATAAGACAGAGACTCAGCAGCAAAGGCAGTGGGTTTGCAGCCTGACACTCAGAGCCAACCCTTAGCTGGTGGTCCCTCCTGTGGTGGTGGACCCCACTATAACCCCACCATTAGGGCTAAGGTCAGACCGTGTCTGAAGTCTCACTGCAGCTAGCTAACAAGTTCTCCATTGCAGGCACAGGAGCTGTCAGCTCCAAGGCTTCTCAATTAACCACCAGCATCCCAAGCTGGTGTGGCTGCAGCCAGTCTGTGCCTACAGAGGAGGGACGGTTCCTGGAGAGTGAGCTCTGGGGCTCTCAGGCATCCCAGTCTTGTGTCCCCATTAAGGGCAGTCCTCTCCAGCCATGTTCCTGAACATCGCGCACCCTGGGGCTGCCATTCCAGGTGTGTGAGGGCAGCTGAAGGGGCAGAAAGCAACATTTCAAGCTGAAAGGCTTGAAGGCAATTTCACAGCAATGGAGAGTCTCCCGTTTCCTCTAACTCTCCAAAGCTGCCAGCATTACTGGGCACACCAAGTCACTAGAAGTAGGACAAGCCTCGGAGCAGTTCAGGTGGCAGAGGATTTATTATGGAGTACCTTCTCCACCCTAGTCCAGAAACATGAGCTCCCCTCGCCTCACGGGAGCGAGCTCCGAGCATATGCATTGCCCCATGGCTGAGAGCAGGGCTGTGGCTGGATATGGGGATCACGTGTTCCAGCTCACCTGGCCAGGCTCCTGGAGGAGCCAGAAGATCCCCAGGCCCCTACAGGGTTGACAGCAGGTGCAGGGCAGCCAGAGAGCCCCCCCCATTTTATTCCCCCAGCCACAGAGCAAACTCCAACAGGAAAGCCTGGCAGCTGCAGGGCTCTCGTTCCCTCCAGGTTATCCAGAAGGTTTCAGAGGTGCTTGGTTCAACAGGTCAAACTATTTATCTTATTCCTAAACAGGTTTTGGAGCAGCTAACCATGAAATCAGCCTCTCCATGAGCATTCGTGGGCAGAGGAAGATACTGGGAAATTGCCTGGCTATTGTGCACGGGCTCCTGCTCACCAGTGGGAGGAGGAACGCGGGGCAGCTGACAGGCACAACCCAGGCACGTGGAGCTGGGGGCAGCTGCAAGCCAAAAACGGCATCAGCAGGACAGGTCTGGCAAACTGGCACCATCAGAGCTGCTGCAACTGGAGCCACCTGAGGTGCAAAGCTTGTCAGCCTGACTGTCAGGAAGCAAAATGCACAGTCTGAGCCTTTCCAAGGAAATATCTGTGCCAAGCTGCAGATAGAGCAAATAAGAACAGTTTCTACATCAGAACAGGCCAGTTCTGGTTATTAGAAACTCATTAAAAATGCCTCTGGAATCCAGTGCTACCAGTGGTCCCAGTTACCACACTCTTGCTCCCTGTTTAGCCAGGCTGCTTTGAATAAATACAGGAAAAAAAAAAAAAAAAAAGTCCAAAAACTGTAAGGGAATTGGAAGGGGGAGGCAAAGAGCAGCAAGCAGAGAAGAAATGAATTACAAAGCCATACAGAAGACAAGAGCCCTTCACCCCTGCAGTCCCCCAGGGATTCAGGGAAGCGGGCAGTTTTGCATCCAGCCAGACACATCTTTAGCAATGCGCTACAGCATGTGCCAAATGCTGGAAATAAAAGGAGACAGCTCAGCCATATCCATCTCTGCATGAAGTAAAAATAGAGATGCCAGGAGCTGGGCATGCCTGCTTTCTTCCAAGGTGATTTAAGGAGAGCAGCCATAGTCTTCAAATTACTTTTTCTGGTGACCCAGTGAGATGCCCTTCCCAGGGGAGCTAGCATTGCACCTCAGGCAAGAAGAAAGCAGAGGACACGGAACCCCTTCCCCTGCCAGCAGCAGGTTATACATGTACACCCCTACTTCCAAAATCCAGCCATGTCCTAAGCAAGCAGAGAGTCACCAGCCACCCTGCAGTTAGCAGCAGGGCCAGCCACAGTCCCAAGTGAGTACCTCTGGCTTCAAGTCCCATCTCCGTCACACACCCGCTGCAGCAGGTATGGGCAACAGACAGCGGTGGAGGGAAGAAGATGCCGACAGCCTGGTTGGTTTAGGTTTTCTGGGGTGGGGAGGGGAAGCAGCCAAAACTACAACAGTCTGGGGTGGTGGCTGTTGCATTTGGCAGCAGCTTACACAGGACAAATGGACTGTCCCATCATTTCCCTTCCTCCTCAAGGACAGCTGAAGAGTTGGCGACTGAGGTCTGAACCGTCACTCATGAACAGCTCTGGGTTTTTGCCAGCTGAAGCCTACTCAAGTCAGCACATGGGCTCAGCCACATCTGTTAAGACCCGGAGGCTCCATCCAGCCCTGCTGCAGGAAAGGGGGTGCCTGGCCTTGCAAGCGTGGGATGAGATGGATGGCAAAGGCACCCCATGTGTCTGCACTGACCACACACAGTGCAAGGAACCTGGGTTTGTATTTGTAATGGGCTCAGAGGGTACCCAAGGACTGAGATACCCTTTGGAAAACTTGTGCACACCCGGATCCAGACAATGGGGGAGTAGAGGGGGAGAAAGTGCTGTGGGAGATGAGCAAGTCTGCATCAGATAAGTCTTCATTTCTTGGAAATCAGCCACAGGAACCCAGAGACCCCTTTTCCTCATCCCTCTCCATCACAGCTGCAGCAGGTAGCTATCACTGTGTTTTAATTGGATTCCCTCAAGTCACCATCTGTATGCACAGAGCTGCAGGGACCAAGAGCCTCCCATGAGCTGGGAACAAGCTACCTCTCCCCACCAGCCCCGTAAGCCACAGGGGCCAGAAAGAGCCCCAGGAGAAGGAGGTGACGGATCGCTCTGAGCCCCAACCACTCCGTAACTGATGGTAGTGGGGAGTTGCCCTCGACAGGTCAATGGACTGTTGCGGCAGCAGCAAGAGGCCACCTTGACACACAGCACCACAGCTCCACCCTGTAGCAAAACTTCCAGGTTCAAGAGACAAAGACCACAAGTTTTGGTATGCCCTGGAATCTTCTGGCCCTGTAAAGCCCCTGCCCTGGATCTGCATGAAGAAGATGGGTTTGGGGTTACCCACACTCCCAGTAAAGCAGGACCAGAGGTGCTGGGAAGATGGAAAGCCTAGGTGTCAGCAAGACCTGCGGACAGAACAAGTTACTCTCAACCAGTTTGTAGAGACTGTGTAACTCCTAGAAAAGCTCCATGAAAAGTGGACGCCGAGAGAAGTGAGACGCCAAAGAGGAGCAGGATGAGGCCTCTGTACTGATGGTCTTAACATAGAAATGCACTAGTACAACCTCAGACACAATGGGTTCGTCCTCTAAGCAGGAAGGCTGGAAGCTCACAAGATACTTCCCTGGCACCCAGCCCTCATGCACAAATATACTGAGATGCTGCTAATTAAACCAACACCTCCTAATTAATTCTCAGCTGCCCCCATCCTTCTGGGTCCATCCTGTCAGTTCTTGAGCCACAAATAGTCTTGGGCATTTCACAAGCCAGTGAGGCAAGAGCAGAGCTTACATCGAATGCTGGAGGCAGTGGTGGGTTTGGCACGAGGTTAAGGATTGTCTAGGGAGGTTTTTATCTTTTTCCTTCCCAAGAGCCCAGCACAGGGGCAGGAAGGGGATTTGGCCTCTAATGTGGAAGAAGAGTTGTCTACAAGAGTAGTTCATGCTTTCCATCTCAACCCAAGCTGGTAGCCAGGCCCCAGGAGGTGACTTGTCTGGAGCTGACACATGTCAAGCAGCATCTCCCACACCACCAGCAGCCTCCAGCACACAGAGGACTTGGCTGCTGCTCCCCATGACCCAGGGGCGACATCCCACCTCCTGCAGCCTGCCAGCCCATCACACAAGTCACACCCAATACAGCTCTTTCCTCTGAGACTGCGTACAGGCTCCCAGCAAAATACTGAGTCGTTGCTACAATTTGACCCGTCTTTGTCCCTGCAGGCAATGCTCCTGCCACGTGCAAGCCTAGCTGGGGCTCAGGACCATCCTGCAACCCACTCTGCAGCAGCATGAGCTTTAACACCATTTCATCTCCAGAAGTGAGATCTGCTGCTCAGCCATTCCTCCCCCAGGTTGGCACTTGCCCTCTGTGCCCTGCAAGAGACTGAACCAGCCAAATCACTCACAGCAGTGGAAGGGACAGTCCCTCCCTTCCTGCCTCTGACCTTTCAGTGAGCTGATTTCCAGGGTAGCCCTGCAAGCCCAAGCTCAGCAAAACCCATCCCAAGGGCCAGAAGTGCCTGTTCTCCCTGGCTGTAGCAACAGGGCTGTATTTACCTCCTGTCAAGCTAAGGCAGGAGGACCCAGCTGGGTCTCCCACGCAACCTGCAGGAAGCCCAGACCAACCCAACACAGCCCCACACTGCAGGAAAGCAGGATCAGCTCCCAAACGCAGCCTGTAAAAACTCCACCTGTAGCAACAAAAGGGGAGTGACAGCTCTGCTACATGGGCAAAGCGACCCAGAGCCATTATTTTGGTTACACATGAGCTATTTTAGCCAGAGTCCAGCCCAGTGCGAGGAGGGGCACATCCGTGCAGGTAGTATTGACACACAGAGGATGTCCTCATTCCAGCAAATGCAGACGTCTCCCTTTGGAGACTGGGCAGGCATGTGCCTGTAGAAAAGCAGAGCAGAAAATCTTCTCAGAATCATCTCCCCAGCAGGTCAATCCTCTCCTCTCTGCAGGCACTGTCTTCCATCAGGTTGAGAACAACAGGGAAACCTACACTTTCCAGCTCCTCCCCAAAACCAGGGGTCAATGTACATCCCAAAGGGAAAAAGCAAACTCTTGGGCTCTTGTTTAGAACAAACTCCTGTTCAAACCAAAGGCTTTTGTCCCTTGCAGAGCCAACAGGTTTATTTATAGCATCACAGCATTTTATCAGCACGCCGTCTGCCCTCAGAGGAAGGGGGTCACCTCAAACATCTGGAACAAAATCCCTAGTTGAGTACATTTAACAAGCCTATCTTTGCACACGTTGGGCTCCAGGTTGAAAACTCACCGGCGAACAAGGCCACACAGGCTGCGGGAGGGGGACAGCCACATGCCACAAAGTTTGTGCATTGGATCTGCCAGTCTTGCTGTCAAAGGCAACCGCAGCTCCTTAACAAGCATGAAACGCTGCACCATCCGCACACAGGGACCAACTGATGGGCTGCACCCTGTCCAGCTCTTCACCCCAATCCCTGCCGTGCTGCTGCTGCCCCAACCACCTTGCTGCTCAAAAAGCGTGTTCCAGAAAGGACTCCCCCAGCATCCCCCTTCTCCAAAACTACCTCTTGCAAAAAAAGGACAAGTGGTTTTGTTTTGAAGCTGCAGAATGATGTAGGTCCCAGTGCTCTGTCATCCAAAACAGTCTGGGAAGAGAGGTGAGGCAGAAAGGGATTACTCTGCCTTGAGAGCCCACAAGGGCAGAGGTGGTTGCACCATAACAGCTGGGCAGCATAGAGTCCGTGCATGCAGTCTGGCAGGGGTGTATAGCCGCACAACTATCACTCACCTCACCATGCCACCTACCTCGGTCTCCCCGTTGGAGGCACCCAAGCCATGCTGCCAACCAACACACACACAGGCTTCCTGCAGGAACAGCATAGGCTGGGCCTGGGACAGGCAATACCCCTCAATGGTGGCTATGGAGGAAGCAGGGAACGAGGAAGTTGTACCTCGGACCAGTTTTGGGAGCCCAAACTCTTTCCCCATCCTAAACAGGTAGCATGACCCAGCAGAACTGCCCCATGCAACACCTGCTGCCACACATAGGGCAGGGGTCAGCAAAGCCAGCCCTCGGGTCCGCATGCAAGGAGAGCCACCAAGCACCACCACAGCATGCTGAGAGATTGGATGGCTTCCTCCCAAGCCACGATGGCAGATGCAGACACCTCTGAGTGCTGAGAATAGCCAGATCAGACAGCAGTACAGGAGGCATGAGGGAAACTAAGTATTTGGCAGGGAGAGGCAGATCTCAGCTCACTCTAAAAATCCCCATGCCAGCCACCCACCTCAGCTGCACTGCCAGCATCCATCTCTCCGAGTATCAGAGGGGAAATGCAAAGAGGTTGCAGAGGAGCAGAAGGCTGAAGGAGGCAGTGGCAGCATTTCATATAGATCTTCAACTGCTCTGGTGTGTGAAGCCAACTTCCAGTCTCAAGAAACTTCTTTCCTTTCCAATTTGCTGGACAGAAATTTAGAGAGGGACAGACTGATCTGTGTGGAGACTAGTGTGCCTGCCCTCATGCTAGAGCTACGCTCAAGACTCACTTCCGTTCACCCCATCCACGAGAGAACAGGCTGCACTTTTACCAGGATGGGACTGAGCTCCAGGCAGGGCTTGCAGCAAGTCTCATTCTGGCTAAGGGCAGCTCACCTTGTTACCCAGCAGATCTCAGCAAATAACACAACCCCACATCACCACTTGTGCTCTCTCTTCCTCATCCTCCTTTCTACACAGAGCTCAGTACAGCTTGGTACAGCCCAGCTCCCCATCTCACCCTCGCCCCCCTGCCCAGAGCGGTTACACCCAGCTCTGCGGGGCTGCAGGCTGCCTGCCGGCACCAGCACCTCTGAGCAGCAGATGGTGCCAGCTCGGTGCAGAAACACCTCATACTTGGTGAGGTCCAGGCAAGGTTTACTCATGATTCCCTGAACAAGGCAGGTCCTAATTTACACTCATCCTTCTCAGGGGACCTGGGCAACTTAAACTAGCTTTTGTGAGCCTTGGACAACATCAATTTAAGCAAGCTATGCTCTTCAAAGCAAAACAAGGCTGTACATACATAAGCAGTCAGAGCATCTTAATCTTCAGTGTTTGGCCCCTAGAACAGCCATATGGGAGGGGAATACAAGTCTCCGATGCCCAACATGCAGCCAGACAAGTGGAACAGAGCCAGCAGCTCACCCTGGCTCGCAGGAATGCCAACGGATGCCAGGACCTGCCAGCTCTCAGCACTTCAGCCAGCCAGGGACCACAGCCACCCTTCCTCGGGCTGAGCAGCACTGAAACAGAAGAGAGGAACCTCTTTTTTAATAGCTTGCCCGAGCTGAAATAGGTTTCCACCCAACACTTAGCACTACTTTAGGCCAAAGCAGTTAAGATATTCTGGTACGCTTGACTTGGCTGTCTAAAAAAGGAAGAACTGGGCAAGAAACCCCACCGCAGTCTACCACACAGCACCGCAGGTCCCAGGAGGCATTTCCTGGTGCTTTAAGACCAGTCAGGTCCACGTTGTAACAAACTGCCCCTTTAAATTCATTAACAAACTAATTGCTCTTTCCCAGCAAGTGTGAAGCCAGGCACCTTCTTCCACCTCTCTGGCAGAACAAGACAGCTATTCACTTGACACAAGGAGCAGCCAGGGAGGCTGAGCTCTCTGATGTCCTGAGAACACACCTCTGTTTGCGACCACTGCCAGCTCCACTCTGTTATTCCCACACCCCGGAGCAGGTTTAACAAGCTCTCCCCCCCAGACAGTCCCTCTGCCCCCACCGCAGGAGCATCACCCCTCCACGCTGGGTGCAAAAGCCACTGCAGGCAGATAAACAGCCGACTGATCAGGTTTCCCTACTTACCACAAAGAGCTTGATTCACCAGAGCCTACTCCCTTTTCAGGCTCTTTCTAAATAAAGGCTTCAAAGAATTCTGGAAATTCATGCTTAACAGGCTTACTGTAATGCCAGAGCACAAGGGCTCCTGTGGGCCAGACTCTGCTGCGGGACTGAGTCACGCTCATTTTCTTCTGAGACTCTCAGATACACTTAGTCTAAGAGTTAAGGCTAGGATAAGTCCTGGTGGCTGATGCGTATTTTTGGCAAATCCTCACTGCCATCCGAAACATGGCCTAACACAGGTCACCTGGTCTTCTCAGCAACAGCCAGCCCTGCAGATGCAACGTAGATGCTCAGGAGAGGAGGTGACCCTCCTCCATCCCCCTCCTGGGGCTTCAGGGATGCTCCTGGGCACGAACTCCCCAGCACTTGCTCCCTGTCCTCAGAGAGGAGCACTTACAAAGTCAGCTCAGCACCTGGTCAGCCAAAAAAAGGTCTGTTTCAGGCTGGACACTGCCCACCACACACACCTGGGACTGGAAGGATTCAGCACAGACAGTATAGACAAAACCAGGCATCCTGGGCAAGCCTCTGTCTCCAGGAAACTGAGAAGGATTAAAGCAGCAAGTGCAGGACTGCTCAGCCATCCTAGAAACAACAGTTTTGGTGTGAGGGGTTGGAGCCTGCATACCAGGAGAGAAGAGAAGAACACAGGGGATAAGAAACCACGCGTAACTCTGCGCTAAGGCTCATCCACCCTGCCGCTCTGCTCCAGGCGCTGAACTGGCAAGTCAGCAGCTAGAATTTGCTGAGACACCTCCAAGTGATTTAGCACTGCTGCAGCTCCCAGGCACAAGCCCAGAGCCAGCTCACCTCCTCCTAGCAAGAGAGGTTTCAAGTGCCTTTTCCTGAAAAGTCTTATTTATAAGCAGTAAAGCAACCCTGCACTTAGTGACTCCTCATTCCGCCTGGGTACTGGTACAGACAGGCTCTCTGGTGGGGAGGGAGGAGGGCACAGTGTGGGACAGTGTGATGGGAGATCCCAGCCGCCTCGCCTCACCTGCTCCCCGCTGAAGATTTCACATGCCACAGTGAGCTCTCAAGCATTGCTTTTGCACGTCTCAGTCGTCAAGAAATCCCCCTCCCCCAGCCCCAGCGTCTTCGGAGAAAGCAGCCGGAATCCACTTCATTCTGCATAAGAGCTGCTCCTATGATTTTCTTTGATGCTATTCAACGCAAGCAGCTGGATTCTCTATTTATAGCAAGATCATCAGTTTGGAAAAACTACTTATGTTCTTGTTATTATCAGAGCATAAGATACCTAACAAATCCCCGCTATGCTAGGAGTGCTACAAGTTGGTCAGACACTCCTTGCAGTCAAGATGGACACCTGCAGAGGTCCAAGCAGACAGAAAACGGAGCATTCAGGACTGAGAGCAAAACCCCTGGACCTGACATTCAGTCCTATGCTGACACTTCCAGTGAAGAAGGCACCAACTCGTACCCACACCTTGAGCTTTCCTCCCTGGAGATGTTGCCTTCCAAGGCAGGTCTATTCAAGTCTGCTGCTGCAACATCATTATCTCTGGCCTGAGCTGCTGGAGCCAGAAAAACCAAGAGCAGGGTTCCATCATGTGCTGGTTTTGGCTGGGGTAGAGTTAATTTTCTTCATAGCAGCCAGTATGCAGCTATGTTTTGGATTTGTGCTGGAAACAGTGTTGATAATTCAGGGATGTTTTAGGTACTGCTGAGCAGCACTTACGCAGAGTCAGGGCCTTTTCTGCTCCTCGCACCATCCCACCAGCGAGTATGCTGGGGGTGCACAAGAAGTTGGGACAGACACAGCTGGGACACCTGATCCCAACTGACCAAAGGGATTATCCCATACCATATGATGTCACATTCAGCATGTAAAGCTGGGGGAAGAAGAAGGAAGGGGGAATATTTGGCATTACGATTTTTGTCTTCCCAAGTCACCATTACATGTGTAACAGAGCCCTGCTTTCCTGGAGATGGCTAACACCTGCCTGCCGATGGGAAGTAGTGAATGAATTCCTTGTTTTGCTTTGCTTGTGAGTGTGGCTTTTGCTTTACTTATAAAACTGTCTTTATCTCAACCCACGAGTTTCCTCACTTTTAACTCTTCTGATTCTCCCCCCATCCCACCAGCGCGGGGAGCGAGCTAGCGGATGTGTGGTGCTTAGTTGCCAGCTGGGGTTAAACCACGACACATCAGCAAGAACAAAGGGTTGGAAGTCATAAGCATTAGTGCTCCAGAAATGATTCATGCTTCTTGGAAACAGCCTTTTTGCTACGGATATCTGATAAACTCCATTTTTTAATCAAGACTAAGGTGCTGAAAGGTCGGGGTGTTTTTTTGG
>VZTL01026315.1:31516-44956 GCA_013400535.1 Scopus umbretta
TTTTTTTTTTACACTAGGTCTCTGAATAATTTCCAGACTAGCACTAGCTTGCCACCCTCACCTTGTTGAGGGGTCAAGCAGCGTCCATCCTTACCTCAGGACACCCCCGTATCTTTTCCACTGCCATCATCCAGCATCTCAAGGTCCTGACACACCTGTGGGAGTTTGCTGAAGCCATTCAATTTAACCATATGGCATTGACCACCCTTCTGAGTGCAGTACCTGATGCTGGACAAAGTGGTACCCAGCCACAACTACGCACTTCCAGGTGAAAAGCCTCAATCCACAAGCTTATTCACAGCTAAACACCCAGCTCACACTTGACACTGGCACCCCATCAGCTAGTTTTAATTGGCCAAAGAGAGTTGGGGGATGTGGAGTCGCTGTTTATAAGCCATCAAAAGGAGGCAGAAGCCTGCACATCTTTGTGGTCTGAAGCCATTTCACCTCCTGTTTCAGATCCTAAACATGACCCAGGAACTTGGAGCACAGGCACGCACAACTGTGCACAAGACAAAAATCCGCTGACTGGCAGCACTCTGGTCCTTTGCTCAATTTCTCCTCTCCTAAGCATTTGTACTTCCACACAAGAGACTTGAAGAGGGACAGAGTTTAAGAGCAGCACAAAGAGGTAATTAACTTCCACAGCAATCCCTGTTGAGGTCACAACAGTAGCCTAAAGGCTGTATGTTGGATATCTTGGCAATCAGCCCTCAACTAAAGAGGCACCAAACAAAAGCCCAGCCCCTGGTGCGCTTGCCAGGCCATTTCAGGAACATCTGCCCTAAGCAGGAGGAAAGACTTGCCCCAATGCCTGGCAGAGCACCCTTTTCCATGCTTTTGCACAAGTCAGGTCTGCAGCAGCCACGCAGCACAACCCAACCACCCCATTGCCCTTCTTTTCGTGGAAGAGCCTCCAGATGGCAGAGGACGGTCTGCATGTCCATCCTACTCTTCCTGGCTGTGACAGCCTCTAGCAAGACTTCGCCAAGTCAAGTGGCAGCTACTTGGCTTCCACAGATGTACTTCTTCCTCGAGGATGACTTTCAGCAAAAGTTATTCCACAACACGTTATGAGCAGAACATGCCCATCCATGCACCCACACCTCCCTTGGCAGAGGGGCTGGCCCGAGCCACCGCCCTCCCCAGCTGCTCTCCCTCACCCGACCCCTCCTGCGGGGCGTGCTAGGGATGGGGAGCTGCCTCCAGAGGAGAGGGATGTAAACCCACGGACTCCTTCCTTCCAGCCAGGGAGCCTCCCTGCTGCCTACCTGACTCCAGTCCTGAAAGACAAGCTACATCTCTGCCAGCTCTGTGCTGCTCCAGGGAAGAAATAAGCACTCACACCCTGTTTGTCACACTTGGAAGCAAATCAGACAGACAGAACTCTGCTCCACTTGTTCTCCCATCTTGTTAACAAGAGAGGGGAGGCCACAGCATGTCTCCTCACCAAGGCAAGTGACAGAGTTTTTCAGATGAGCACAAGTGGTGTGCGGGTGGGGGGAGCAGCAGAGACACACACTGCAGCGAGGAGACACAAAACAATCTCATGATTAGTTATTGACTCCAGAGGAGTTGGAGCTCTAGCAGCAAGCCAGCCAGGAGAGCAAAAATCCCTCTTTTGTTCCACAGCCTCAGACAGACTTGGCTACACAGCTCCCTGCTGTCTCGCTCCAGACAATGAGAAAAGAAAGTTAATCCACTTCCCCTATAGCAGGAGCCATCCAGCCGGCCGGAGCGATGCTGCAGAACGATATATGAGCATTCCTGCACATCGGTGCCAGCCACGCCTTGTCCTGGCACCCACTGCTGCTAGCAGATGCCAGACAGCTCGAGGACCTCACCAGGCACTGCTGGTATCGCTGGGGACAGCAACAGCTTTGGATCCGCTCCTGCCTTCCAAACCCACAGGGCCCTTGCTCAGCTCTGCCCTGCAGGCACCACGCTCCCTTGCCACACTGCACCTCAAAGCAGAGACCAGCCGAGGGGTCTCTCCCACCCTGATGACTTATAGGCGACGTATGCTGCCAAACACAGAACTTTCAAATCCACCTTTACAGAAGACAGACTTCCATCTCGGGATAGATCAAGCTTCAGACTGCTAATCAGAGACAGAAACCATCCTTTCAACATCACTTTCCTAAGCAGCCCACAGCCTTTCTGCAGGAGCAACGTTTTCCTCTGTTTCAGAGGTCAAGTGGTGCAGAGGTGGCCAACGCAGTCCTTCAGTGTCACCTCTTTCACGCAGGAAGGGTGCAGGTTACACGCACATCAGAACCACCTTACATGTTAACCAAACCCAAACTTCTTCCCACTGCCCTCCTAGGGAAACAGAAGTCATCTTTTAGTTTGGACACAACTTGGGATTCAAATGACCTGCTTTTTAACCCCCTTCTTCACCACCAGCTTTCTCAGTTCTCTGTATGAGAAAGTAAGAACATCTACTTCATTTAAGATTAGAGAAGGAAATTAAGATTCATAGGCTCTCTGCTCTGCAGAAATGGGAATTATGTACCTGGGTACTTCTAGAGCACGAACAGACGTAGGTACTTGTGTCTGGAGCTTTGTAAGTTCAAGGGCATGATTTTAAAGTCAAGTCATCACTGCATAAACGTGGACAGCTAAATAATACAGTGGAGAATAGCAAAGTGCTGAAATCTGCTCCGGAAAGCACTTACAGTTTCTTTACTCTTAGTGACCTGGGAGAGAGGGCTGTTATTTTAACATTACACTTCTGCCCGCGAGAAGCCTCGCTAAATGACAGGCAGCAGGACTGAAATAATCTGCATGGCCCCTGGAAGCCGCCGAGTTGAGAGGAAAGTGCTCCAGCATCCCCGAGCAGCACAAGCCTTTGTTCCAGCACGCTCCTGCCAGCGACCGGGGCTGCCTGCCCTGCTCCGAATGAACTTATTTCCCTCCTCCCTCCCCACAAATTAATTCCATCTCCAGCTGTCCCAGCGCCAGCTTCCTGTTAAGATTAATTATTCTTTGTACACCCTTGTTTGATGATTTACCCAGCAAGCCAGGCACAATGATTAGGAATTCTGCATTCCGATTAGCACTCTCCCTCGAGGCTCAGAAGTTTACAGGGAAGGACCTTCACCCTGACACAGCCAAGGGGAGAAGTGTGCCTCCCCAGAAGGTCCGCGTGGGTCACCAAAGGCCAGTAATCATTTGTGATGCTGCCGCATGGTCAGCTGAAGATGTGCTGCTGAACAGCCAGTACTGCTAGTCAGCAGGGCTGGCACAGAAGACAGCGTAGGTGGGAGCATTTATGATCCCAAAAGGTGTGTCTCCAGTCATGCTTTCCTATGACCCAAGATTTCTGGCATGTTTAGCAAGGCAGAATGAGCCTTGTTTGTTTGTACTGTCCACCTTTCAGAAGGTGCAATTTCCAAGAGCCAGAAAACGAGTTACCGTGTGAAGTAGTCACCTACAGGCTGGTTTGCATTTGTGATCTCCAAAACCACAACACTGAGTGAAGCCACCGCACCAGACTGGTCTGGCTCAGGAAATGGAAAACACCAAGCCTCGGTGCTATGGGTCGGACTGGAATGGGCAAGGACTTCGTGCCTTCTCCTGGGAGCTGTTTGTTAGTCTGAAAAGTCATTGCTGGTCACAGAAGGTGTAGGTGTATATACTATACAACACAAACTGATGCCATCCACCTCTCCCCACACCCCAGGAGAAAGCCACAGCATGTCAGAGGTTGTCTGATGCCTCTGCTGCTGAGCCCATGGAGCTCAACGGGGCTGACTAGACCCTTTAAGACCTCTTTCCAGCAAGTAGCTGCCTGCTGTCACACCAAGAAGGATGTTTCAGCAGCTACAAAAGCCTCCTCCTCTGACAGCGAGACATTTCCTTCAGCTAGGAGGAAGGAGAGGGTGCCCATCCGAGAGATCCCCAGCGTGGAGGGTTTAAACACCAGACACCATAAGATACAGAGCAACAGGGGGGACACTTGCACTCAGCAGACATGCATTTTATTCCCAACATGACTTATTTGGGCAGGTTCAAAAACCAGTTATGGGAAGTTTCCACCCCAGCTGGTAAAGCCAATTCACAGGGACCTCAGCCCAAAACAGCTGCTCAGGTCACCTCTGCACAGAAGCAGAAGGAATAGCCACACACCAGCCCACCTCAAATTTTGACTTGATGCTTCTGCCAGCTCTCCTAGAGCCCTGCTCAGCTGCCCCAGCTTCTTACCAAAATCACTGCATTAGCATCAAACACCAGATCCAAGAGCAAAACCCCTCCTGGCTTCACGACTAATACTTACACCTGACCTCAAAGTTTCAGAGTCAAAGCAGTAAGGAAGCAGAAGGAGGGTCCAGAACAAAGAGACACCTTCCTCCTTCCCCACAACAGCCAGCTGCAGCACACAAGGAAGCAAAGGAGATCTGGCGTAGAGGAGAGCCTAGCAGGTCGTCTCCAAGATGGGAGTTGTGCAGGCAACAGCAAGGCGTAACCGTGGCCAGCCCCAGCCAGCTGGCAGCACAAGAGGCCAGCACAACCAAGCCCTCCGAGGTCAAACACTCTCATGTCACCGAAGAGGTGCCTTCAGGAACAGGGGTGGAAGTCAGCCACACTTCATTAAGAATGTCTTTGCTGGAAGAAGTACAGCTGGGAGTACCCTCCAAAGAGATAAATGCTGGATGTGCAACTGTTTTGCTCCGACAGAACTTAAACGGGCTACAAGTCTGCACTTGTCCTAGATATTTTTTTCCTGAGGAAGCTTCCAAAAAGCTATTGCAGACAAATGGGAGAGGTGCTCGCAGAAGCAAGACATAGGCAAGCATAGGCACCATCATCCAGGCTGATGTCTCTGTCCGAGAGACTTTGCATTTTGCATTCTTTGGTCTTTTTTTCCCCCCAATAATTTCTTATAAAGGAAGAAGCATGTGCATAGAAGAAGCAAGCAAGACAACCTCAGGGAAAACACCAAATCAGTTTACATTTCCATGTCACCGAGCACAAAACTAACTTGTAAATGTGAATGACTTCTCTAAGGTGGGGAAGCAAGTTTCCAGTGTGGAAGATCTGAACCAAGCAGCTCACTCACCCCAGTCCATCCCTGTCCTTCTGCCCCGACGGACTGCACCAGACACCAACAGGGCCTGGGTCTCACTTGGAGCAACAGCCACCCACGTACACTTGATACCTCCTGCACCACGAACACAGTGGAGACCACTGCTGCCTGCCTGCAGCTGCCTGCCCCACAGGCAGGGACTCCCTCCCCTGCAACACACAGGACTGTGTACTCAGCCTGGACATCTCCCAAACTGGTACTTCCACAGCTCAAAACATTCAAGTTCATTTGAGACGTTACGAAACGGTTGCTCACCACAGACCGTGCTTGCAAACAGGCAGGCATCCCTCCTGCTGGGGCAGGGGCAGCCGCCAGCCGGGACATCACATCGCCTATCTCCTCCCAGCCTCTCCCATCACCCTGCCATAAAAAAAAATACGCATTTCGGCAGTCCATTAGACCCAGGAGTACAAGGGCCCGGTGTTCAGGGGACACGGCCATGCCGACAGCTCAGGGAGGCCGCAGGGCTCTGGGAAAGGCTGGATGCAGGGGCCAGGCTCCCCCGGCCACCTCCCGGTGCCGCCGCCGGCTTCGAAGGCTCCTGTGAAGCAAGCCCGTGCTGGTTTCTGGGGGTTTTTTTGGGGGGAAGGGGAGATGCTGTTTTGCTTGGGTTTTTTATGGGATGGGAGGAAAAAGTAAGAGAAAGCACAAGAGGAAATAATTCAGCAGGTTGCTCCTATCAGCCCCGCCGCTCCCTTCCCCNGGCGGGCCCCGGGGAGGCTGCCGGGCCGGGCTGTGCGGTGAAGGACGGGGCAGGTTGTGGGGCTGAGCTGTGGGGAAGGTGGCAGCTTGTGGGTCCAGGCTGTGCTGTGAGGGAAGGGGCCGGCTGTGGGGCCGGGCTGCGAGGGAGGGAGCTGGCCGCCCCGGCATGGGGCCATCTTGCCTCCTGGTGCTCCCTCTAATCTGATCTCCTCCCTGTAATTCTCCCGGCCCAGCTGTCACCTCTCCCCCCTCCTATTTTTATAGCCCAAATCGCTTTAAGTGTCCAGCGAGAGGCAAATATAGGGGTCCCAACAGCTGCCTGGGACCAGGGCTGAGGGGTGAACGACGGCCCCACACTCTCTGCAGACCGGTGGGGTGAAGGTGTCTGACCAGGCTGGGACGTCCCACAGAGCTGGGGGGCGAGCAGCAGGCTTCTCTCCATCACACTTGCCGTGTTTCCCTTCAGCACCGTGTGACTGAATAAAAAACATCTGTAAAACCCACACCAAATGCAGCGCTGGGGAAAGGCACCTCCTGGCGAGGCCTCCCAGCCACTGACAAACAGGCTGCATACACGGGCAGAATGAATAAGTATAAAACAAGCTGTTTATCTGCAGAGCACACCAGCCTGGACCCCACTGGACAGACAGACATCCTCCTGTGGACCTGCAGTGACGCCAGTCCGGACACACAGGGCTGCGGGACCCTCCGTGCCACCTTACGGTGGGTGTCACAGTGTAAAACCCCTCATAAAGCGCCAAAGGAGTTTTGTGTATTGCCAGTGCACAGGGTTCCTGCTGAGAAGCTCTTCCAGGCCCTCCCTCCTCCAGTGTTTAAAAGCTACCTCTTCTTTTTCCATCCTGCATCTAGTCACAGGCAATGTACACCCCTACCGTCTTGTGCCAAGGCTTTCAGCAGCTCATCTCCTCCCACGGCGTGTACCCTGGGACGCATCCATACACCACTCTCCTTGTGCTGCCCTTAGCTTTTGTTTTGCCAGGCTACGCACGCCAATTTTCTCCAGCCTCTTTCATCAGTCTCTGCAGCCCCTGTTTAGCTCTGCCAGCAAAATCAAACCAAATGGGGGTGGTGTGTGGTGTTCAAAAGCACCCTGCGCTACAGCAGATTTTACTGAGCCCCATTCCCCCATGGAAAGTGGTCAAAGACTCGAGGCTTTGCACACCGTTGGGGCCACCCCATTGCTGAGGCAGCACCAGCACGCTCACCCCAGAGGGACACCGCACACGTGACAACTTGGGCTGAAAAAACCTCTTCACCAAAACCAAAACCTTTCTGCTGCACTGCAGCTCTCCTGACACAAAGAGATTTATGCACCTTGTTTGCAGAAAAGTTAATTTTAAGCACAGCAAAGTTGCTTGCCCAAGGTCACAACGTGAATAAAAAGGATTCCTGTGCCAGGAGCTGAACAAAAGCGCCCAGGCTCCGGCCACGGCTGTGCACACTGTGGCACAGCTACAGCATTGCAAGACAGGCGCCGCGTGCTCAGACACAAACACAGGAGCCCTTCTCGTGACATGGCCGGCAGCAACGCTGTGGCATTAATCCATCCCCTGGACCACAGCTATACTGTGCTTCGCAGTTTGTAAGACTTAACAAGATGGATATAATTTAATATATTCAATGCCTGCGGTGGCAGGGCACCTGCCATTCCCCATACAGGGCCTGCTGGTGCTGGATTCGGGAGGGTTTTACTCATTAGAGTCAAACATGTACTTGCATTCCTGCCTCCTTGCTCGTCTGCATGTGCCCCGGAGTCACCCCTGTTATCTAATTGTGTGGGGAATCACCGGTACTGAAATTTAGAGCAGGTTTTAAAAAAAAAAAAAACCAAAAAAAAACCTAAGGATGTTTGGTAAACTGCAAAAGATTATCTTTCCTGCTATTTTGGATCATTGTTTTGCTTTAAAAAAAAAAAATGTTTTGAAGGTTTGTTGTGATGGGGGGAAATCTCACTTCCTCTGGGTTCTGTCTGCTCTCCCTTCCTCCTTTTTTCCTTATTAAAAGGGAAATATAAAAAAAGAAAAGAAAAATAAATGTCATACCCAGTTTTAGAATAAAATTTTCCTTTCGGGTGTCATCACATTCCCCTAAATTCAAGGAAGATGAAATTTCTTGACAAAGAACATAGTAGCTATTAAAAAAAAACAACACCACCACACCACACCAGTAAAACACTCCCACTGGCACCTGAGCAGTTCTCTGCCCACAGCACAGATGAGCTTCAACCACGGCCCCTGTGAGAGCAGCTGTGAGTGCTCTCACACATAGGCAAAATGTGCCCGTGAAGGGATCGGCTGTGGCTGCAAGTTTTGTACTACCTATATATGTATTGTTATGTATATGCAAAAGGCTTCATGGTTCAGTTGTAGGCATTGTCTTGTGGCTTAATTTGTTCCCCTTTTGGCCTTCCAGATGTTGTCCTGCAGCTGTTCCCAGTGACACAGATGAGGCACAGCCCCACCTGACTGTGCCTCAGTTTCCCCGGCACTGATCATCTCACCCGGTGGGGCTGAGCTGGGCGAGGGACCCGGGAGTCCTCAGGGAGAGGCACTGCAGAAATGCCTGAGAATACCTGAGCCATGACGGATACAAGGTTTAGTGATGTGAACAGTTCTGGATGAGGCAGCAGCACATTACCCCTGGGGCAATTTGTAGTTTGCAAAGTCATTTCCACCTGCTTCATGGCGTTGAGGTACATGGCTGTTGGAGAGGTGGGTCAGCCTCCCAAGGGGCTGCCCGGCACCCTGGGGATGCTCCTAGGCTGTTGGAGAGGTGGGACAACCTCCCAAGGTGCTGCCCGGCACCCTGGGAATGCTCCTAGCCTCTCTGTTATAGGGAGTTGAAGAGTGTCTCCCTCAACCTTCAAGTTTTCTCATTTTTGCTCTTCTAGACTCTCCCCCATCCTGCTGGGGGGAGCAAGCGAGCAACCTGGGTGGGGGCTTCGCTGCTGGCCAGGTCAGCCCACCACAGCCGGTCAGGTCAAGCACTGGGGCGGCTGTGATGGAGGAAGAGATAAAGCAGCAGAGCAGCACAGCCAAGGAAGTTGGTTTCTTAAGCTTCCCTTGGACTAAAATACACATGTGAACAGGGAGCCCATGAAGGGCTCACTGCTGTTATAGCTATACTATATACATACCACTGATAACTATCTTAGATATCTATGTATGTATGTAAAATCCATAATACCAATGTATTTATATTACAGTTAGGTTTATTACCTTTCCAAATCACTTCCTTGCTTCACTCAGTACCTCACTGCTGCTCAGCTGATCAACCACGTTATCTGATACTAGCAGCAACAACAATTACTCATTTGTTTCGGGCTGATACCTTTCACCAGTTCACACATAGCATTGTTCAGCCGCACCTTCCTGCACACCTGCCCTCTCCTCAGCAGGAGGCCACAGCCAAGATCCCCAGTCTCTGTTCTGTGGGTTCACAGGCTCGGCTGTGAGCTGGCGAGGCAGCTCGCAGGCAGCTTCCCCAAGGGCACATTGTGGCACTGGAGCTAAGCGTCCCACCGGTGGCGTATGAAGCTCTATGATCTCGGTGTCCTAGGGCTCTGCAGCAGCTCTTCGCCGCTCCATCTCCCCAATACACCTCATGGTTACACCAAACCTCCCAGATGTGAGGGCCACCAGCCCCACTGCAGCCCCACTCCTAGGGTCAATGAGAAGAGAGCAGTAAATGATCAAGGGCTCTGTGAGGCGGCCAGGTGGCAGCTTTGGGCTCCAACCCATGGATGCTTCATGACCCTGTACCCAGAGACAGTGTCCCAGGCCTCACTCAAGAAGTTAAGGGGGGGGGTGTGTCTAAAGGGCTGTAATAGCACAACAAATACCATCTGCTTACCATTATAGGGTATGCCTGATTAAAGAATATATTAGCTGAGGCATCCCTACCAGAGAGATGAGATTACCCTTCACCAAGGGATAAGAAAACCCTGCCATGTCCCTTGGCAGTTTGCTTCCACTGCTCATCCCTTTTGCTGCTAATATGCATGCCTGCTTCTTAGTCTGACTTTGGCAGGCTTCAGCTTCAGCCACTGGTTCTTGCTCTGTCTTTGACATTAGAGAGTCCTTTAGTGCAAAGTAATTTCTCCTTGTGATAGTACTTGCACATCAAGACCAATACACCTCTCAAATTCCTTGATAAACTGAGCGATTTGAGCTCTTCAGGTCTTTCCCCATAAAGCATTTTCTCCAGCTTTTGTGTTATTGTGCTGGCTTGTGTCTACACAAGCCCACGTACTGGCATTTGTGTGTTGATGGAAGTCTGCGTGCAGGAGCAGCCTCCCACGTACAGACACACACACACGCAGGAGCTGATGCATTAGAGTGTATTTATCCCCAAATGCATAGAGGTATGTGCAAGCGCTTTAGCTCACATCGCTAGGGACAAGATGAGCATCCATGGGTAACACACAGGGTGCTCCTGACCTGTTCTTGTCCCCTGTACATTAACCCTCATCCCTGGGGGAAGAGGGCTGATTCAGGGCCGCCCCTCGTCAGCCAGCTCCTCACTTCTAATCCTCACCCCAAGCCATGGAGAAAGATGAAGGCAGAGCGAGCAAGCCCCCAGCTGAGCTGCTGTGGTCCTGTGACCCAGCTGGCACCCATCCCCTTCACATGGGTGCTATTGCTCTAATTAGTTAATGCCCAGCCAGCACCTGGCGAGCCTCGCTCGAAAATCCTTAGAGAGAGGCAAGGCATTAATTACTATTATTATAATTCTAATCACACTGCCTGGATTTCTGATCTCCTCCTTCACTGGAAGAGCCTCTCACTTGGCATGGGACCAGGGAGGAGGATCGGATGGTGGGATGCCTGTTCTCTCTTCCCCGTGGGGTTCAGCTTCCACGCACAGGCAGAGTGGGGACAGTGGTTTGTTTGCGCTCGCCTACAGGCTCTGGGAACAGGAGGACTCACTCGCTCACTCTCAGCGATCCCAGCAGGACCTCGCCTGAGAAAAGGGCCAAATTAAAACCAAGGGCTATACTCTCATACCCCCAGCACTATGCAGGATTTTGCATTTCTCCCTCACTGTAAAACTATGTGGTTTTGGGCTCAGGTTCCCACGATGCCAGGGGAACGCAGCAGTCACTGTTTAATACATATGAGCAGGCTAATGTCAAAGCTCATGGGGACCCCAGAGGGACTTCTTCAGGGAAAATCTGTGCCGTGGGAGAAGGGCAGCCCAATACCTGGGTGTCTGCTGTCCCAAGAGATGTCCTGAGCAGCCAGATGGTCTAATAGCAGCGAGATCACTAACACTGCCTGATCACAACCTGAGGTACAAGACATTTGGCTCCTCTATTTGACCTGGCTTTCATCTTCCTTCCCTTCACTGCTCAGTTCTTCTACTTCCCTTTTCCCCTGTAACAGCTTCATTAACAACACCACAACGTATCTGGCCAGGAGAGCAACCCACTATGACCCCAGTCAACAGCTCTTCTCACACTCCTGACATCTGGTACCATCCCCTCTGGTAGGTATCACTACCTCACCACAGACTCACCAGCAGGGATGTGACGTATCGTCAGCCACTCCCGTGCAAAGTCCACCATCTCACCTCCTGCAGCACTTTCACCTAAATCCATTGAATTTCCCCCAAGAAATGGCTGAGGAGCACTCCCACATTCCTGGCTGTAGTGGAGATAGCCTCCAGCAGAGAGACAGCGACAAATATCCAGGACAGAAGGCAGCAATAGTGATATCCAAGAACACCACAGCTGCACCACAGAGGAGTGGACCTCTGCATGGCTCAGCAGCCCCCTGCTAGGATTAATTTTCTCAACCAGCCCAGATGTCCCACTTTTAGCTGATAAAAAGCTGTGAGATGGACCCTGCCTTAGATGCCAGGAACAGCAGTCACCAAGAGTCCCCGAAACCTCCACATAGCCCAGGAGGAGGTGTCTGGGGAGAGGAGATCATGGAGCAAGGGTCATGTCAGCAAACCAGCTTGAGAGCCCTGGGGTGGGGGCACCCTGCAGCTCCTCTCCCACTCCTGGCTGCTTTTGCCAACTCATGGAGAATCCCACTCCCTTTCTCTCAGCACACATCTCCCACTGCTGCTGCTGAGAGCAGCACTTCATTTTCCTGCTCGTACTCAGTCACTCCATGTGTCCAGAGCAAAAAATATCAATCCCCAGCATGGAGAAACATGTCCCAGCAGCTGCTCCTGCAGGAACACAGAGAGCAATCCTCTTGGCATGTGCTGGAGTAGGAAGCCTGAGCCAAACCATGGCTTGGTGCGGGGGCAGACGCATCCGGAGGACCAAGGCTCAGGGTGACACTGACACCACCCCCCCACCTCGCCTGCTGCTGCAAGCAGCTCCAGTGGAGTAAGCAACCCAACAACCGGTGACACAGTTCAGGGTCCCCTTCTGAACAAAACCACACCTCCGCAGCATAAGGCTAGCCTACATGCAGGCCCCCTTCCCCATCACACAAGGCCTGGGTAAGGGACAGGACAGCACACCGGCAGTGCTGACCCCAAGGACGCCCCATGGGATGGGCCAGAAAGCCACCCAGACCCAGCCATGCAGGGGAAGGAGTTAATCTCTCAGCCCAAGCTGCTGCTAGAACAGAGCTCTGCCTAAGGGCACCATCAGTCACTGAACATTTTCCTTTGTGAAGTAATGCTTTCCAAAAGAGTTTTCTGGCTGGCTGCATCTTGGGTGGATAAACAGGGGGGCATGGGTGTCCCCCACCACTGCATCTTGCTGTTCTTACCCCTGCTCATCCCAGCTTCTCAGCCCTTGCCCACAGCAGGGATGTCCTGGGATTGGCCGTTGTCAGATATTTCCCTTTCCCCAGTCATTGTTGATTTGATTTTCTGTGAGCTAATACACAAGACTCAAAGGTCTCTGGTCTGAGGCCAGCCAGACTTGTCATGGAGCAGGCGAGTCATGTCTGACAAACCTGCCTTGGCAAAAGCAGGAGGCATTATTAAAAAGTCCTCTGCTGCCACAACATGAGTGCTGTCTACCTCAGCCACGCGTTGGCACAGTGCTGTATACCCAAGGAACTGATGGAGGCTCTACCCATGCTAGACCCATGTGCTGGACATCTCCTGCCAACCCATGACACTGCCAGCTGAGCTGGTAGCAAGTAAAGTGGTTGAAGGTGGGTCTACAACCCATTTTCACCAAGTGACCAGGCAACAATGATCCTTGTGAAGCCAGGTGCTTTGTGGCCCCTGTATTGGGCCAGTTGCCAAAAAAAAATAAAAAAAAAAAATCAAACCCACTGTCCCCAAGGGGACACAAGCAGAGGACAGAGCAGCTCATGAGAGGTTCTAGGAGCATCTCCTGGGACACTGCTCCTGTCAGCAACCCCCAACTCTGCACAGAGGATAACTGCACAGCCCACCCACACAGGTCCATTGGGAGTACAGGATGGTGACAGAAAAAAAAACCAACATGATTTTGGTGTGGCCCAGGGCTGGTCCTGGGTGCAAAACCACCGTGGGGTAGCAGCCAGCACCTGCCACTATAGGGTAAGTAAAGGCAAAAAGCTGTTGGTACCCGTTTGCTGCTCTGTCTGCCTCCACACTTCTCATGCTGGTGGGAGCTGAGCATGCTGATCTTCTGCATGTCCATGTCTGCATCCCCCCCCCCCCCCCCC
>VZTL01026316.1:1147-22522 GCA_013400535.1 Scopus umbretta
GGCCCGCGGCTGCCGCATTATGTCAGCGGCCGGGAGGCTGGGCCGGGGCGGGCCCGGGGAGACGGCGCGCCGCCTCCCAGCCGGCTGCCGCGCGGGGCTGTGCGGGGCCAGCGGGGAGCGCTCGGGAAGCGTCCGTCAGGCCGGCCGGCGGGGTGCGGTGCTGGTGTGTGTGCTCCGCTCCTCGTCTCCGCTGAGGGTTAAAGGGACGCGCTGACGGTACCAAGGGCTTGTCTTTTGGTATTCGTCACCTCCTGTGGACTAATAAGACAACCCTAGATCGACGCCGTTCTCTGCTCCCTAACCAGGCTGTTGCAGGAGGCACGTATGGGTTTTCCTTTATTTCCTTCTTTCGTTTTCAGTCAGTAGCTTGTCTTGCTGGGTGTTAGTGTTTTCATTCGCTAAAGCATGCGCTGGTAGATGGAGGTTGGCCTTCAAAACATTTTAAATGTTAATGGTAGAGGGAAATAGGGGAATTACCTTTTATCATAAAATATATTTTTCCCTACAGATTTGTATATGTTTTTCTGTTCTAGCACTGTTGCCTGTAAAATAACTACAGAAAATACTAAAAAAATCAGGGGAACATTGTTTGTCTTGAGCAGAAGCTACTAGTCTAAACTGCCACATAATTAATCTCTTAGTAAAGCAGGCTGCTCCTCAATAAAATGAATACAGGCTTTGAAAAACCTTTTTAAAAGTTCTTTGTTGTTGTATTGAGTACTGAGGGCTGTGGGGAGCATTATACATCTTATTTGCCCATGTCATTTCTATGTGAGGAGCGTTAGTATCATCACAAAGAGATAAATTACTACTTGGTTAAGATCTTGCCAACTACATGTTTATAGCGAACAACACTTCAGCAAAGAGAAATCAAACTAAGGTTGTTCTGGTTTACTTGAAAACACATCCCAGCCATTTCCTGTCTTTTTCAAGAACTTTGTCTACAGAACTGCTGTGAGGTAGCTAAGACAGAAGAGTCTCCTACATGGACAGGAACTCAAGAAATGCTGAAAAACATCATGTTCTTGTTACTTAAAACCAAGCAGATGCATTATAGGTGAACACAGCACATCAGACAGGGATCTTGTCTTTGATTACCAGGGCTGGTTTGGCTCTACAAATGGGTTGTTAAATTGATACTGAAAGTAGCATCTTACAGATTCTTCTCTCTATTGCTGTACGCTAATGCGATGATGTTTCAGAAATGGTACTTGGGCTTTGCTTCTTTCTGAATGTCAGCATAGCCCTGTTGGTAAAATTCCTTCCTTCGAATTAGAACAGCATGTCCAAATCTCATACGCAAGTTTGTTTTCTGTCCAGTGTTAATACTGCAATGCAGTACGAGAGAGCTGCTGACTTTGTGGCTGTCCTTTCTCACGCAGTCAAGGTGCGGGGGGGGAAAGGTGGGGGCAGGAAGAACCTTCTGGTGGTTTGGGTGAAAATGAAGGAGCTGATGCTGTAATGCTGTTTCTAAAAATTCTCCTCCAGTTGTTGGAGTGCGTGTCCTGACAAGCATATCCTATGCCCTTTTTCTAAAATCCAGGTGTTGTCAACTATTGTCACTTAATTTCATTACATACCTAGTTTGTTACTTTAGATATACTTTGTAATATTCTGACACTTTGTTAGGACCAACCGCAAGCAACAAATTCTGTTCTTACTACAAATGTAATTGGATTTGTATAGATATAATTTCAATATTAAAGGTATAGTCTGAAGTAATATGAGTCTGTATTTTGTGCTTGAGAGTCTAATGCCTTGAGTAAAAAATGACAAAACTGCATCTTAAAACAGCAGCTTTGTGTGCGTAGGCTCATATCTCTGCTTTGTTCAGCATGGCACCGGATCTGACGTGTGGTGGATTTTCTGTTGCTGCGTATAGTACAGCTTTCAAGAAGGTAAAATGTAAATACAGTACCTTCTCCCACAGTGCACGGCAGTGTTCAAATGCAGGCTTCCAGAGGGCTGTGGTGCCCTCCATCGGCTCTGCTCCTGCCAGCGTGTGCTCTCAGTTGTCAAATGACTTGGCTGGGACTGAGGCACCTTTCCCCTGCTTCAGGCTGGGGCTGGACCTCTCTTTGGTGTTGACAGGTCTCATGAGTCTGTACTTCTGAGGTGGAGAATGACTGCTTAAAATCAGAAGAACAAAAGCAAAAATACTGCAGTCTTCTAGTCCTCGCCCTTTTGATCTTTACATGCAAAAAAAAAAATGGAGCTATGTTTTGAAATAATTGAGTATACATTTACTTCTTGCAGTACGAGTAGTCTGCACTGTGGTCTGTGATGAAATGTGTGCTAATGGTATGAAAGAGCCTGTTTGTGCGCACATGGTCTTTATTTTTCTACAGATAACTAAGCAAATTCAGTAGCGTAGTGGTTAAAGATATTCTTACATTAAGAACCAGATGTTTGCAAGTATTAAAATGCATCACAGGAATATCATGGCACCTAGGTACCTAGCTGTCTCATTTTAATTGTCTGATTACTTTTGAAAAATCCCATTAAGTACCTATAAAAATGTATATAGCTGGATATCTTAAAAAAACCCTCACCCATTAAAAAGATACTTTTATAAGCTGTATTTTACCCCAATTGAAAAATCTGTGTTGTATATTATCCAGTCATCCTTAAACGTGATGTTGCCCAAGAGAGTTTTGGGTTGATAGCTTTATATCGGATATTTCTACTAATAGCTTATTAGATAGGGTTTTGGGGGGTAAGCGAGGAAGAAATGCAACACAGTATATTTTGGCGTAAGTCTGCTGCTTTTTGGCTTTATCATCAGCATGTTGCCAAATATGGATTATCCTCAATGGACTAAGTCCATGCAAAGGGTTATGGTCTCATATGATTTGGGTCATCTAACTGCTAGGAGCTTAAATGAAGCTGGTTTAGTTCACACTCCATTAGATGCATCCTAGAGAGGATAGAACTTGTAAAGCTTTGTATTCCCCTCACGTATTGGAAGAGCAGGATTTTGCTTCTTTAATCTTGAAGTTATCTTTGTTATGAGTTCTGATTATTTTCAATAGAAATCTTCCCTTTGGGCCCCCCAGTTTAGAAATGTTAGTGTACAATTTCCTGAGGGCTGATTTGGTTGTCTCCCCTCCTTTCCATTAGATGTCAATGCATATTTTCCTTCTACTGCTAAGTATAACCAACCATTCTGCAGCCCTTACAGCCAACTCACAGTTGATAAAGCCAGCTTTTAATTCAGATCTGTCTTAGTGCCGTTGCCTAAAGTGTTTCCTGCCTAATTTTGAAAGCCTTCTGTCCATACAACCAAAAAAAAATTCAAGGCCTTCAGGCTTCTAAGTCTCTCCAGTAGAAAAAAGTGATCGCATTGTACTTCAAGCCTGTCTCAAATATTGCCCTTTGAGTGTTAGAAGTCAGAGCCTTGCAAGCCTGTTTGAGTTGCTATTAACAATATCAATTGTATTGAGAGAGCGCATGTCATCTGGGTTTATGAATGCTATGAATTTTTTAGGAGTCTAAAATTTGTTCAGTGTTTGCAAGCTAGGATGTTATAGTCCAGATTTGTCCTGGATTACTCTGTATTTATCTAAGCCCGAAATAAGGAATATGAGATATGGGACAGCAAACAGCCAATAGCTCTTAAAATATATTGAAAAGAGGGAAAATAATCTACTAAAGCTGAAGGGTCATGAAGGGTTTTTATATACCACCAGACCTGTAACCCAGAAGGTTCAAATGAACTTCAAGCTTGGAATTATTAACTTCCATCCATGTTCTGGTATATTTTGACTACAATCAAAAATTATCTTGGTCTTCGCCATCCATGATGACCTTTGCTACCTCATTTCAGAGGAAGGCAATGATATTTGGTGATACATTGATAGTCGATTGTGCTATGTCAGAAGGAGAGTCTGAAATGTCATCTTTTCTCTTTTTCCAAGTACCTTTAGGGAGTCCATGGCTGTTTGCCTGCATCTTCTAGAAGTGCCCTTCTAGAATCAGGAATGGAGAGCTTGGGTTCCCTATTATTTAGGGAAGTACATTAACTCCTGTCACTCTTGTACTCCTTCAGGTGCCCATGGGGAGGAGAAAATTGTGAAAGGAAAGCTTTATAGGCAGTATTAGAACAAAGAGTACAATTTTTTTTTTTTCCCCTCTTCTGTTCAGCCTGCAGGATATGATGCTTAAAATCTTTGCTGCTCTTCTTTTGGGTGTATGAAGGCAAATAAGTGTATTTCTGAAATTGCAAGATTCCTAGTTGCTTTTCTTCCTGTCCAAAACCATGAGGAGAGCTTTGTCTTGTGTCAGGGGAACTAAGATTGCACATGACCCTACCTACTAGGCTGTTCATCTTGCCCCCGCTCTGGAACCCTGCAGGCAGCTTATTTTATACAGTGAGGTTGGTTGATGGGCAGGGTTACCCGAGTCAGGCTTTTGAAGGCAGGTTAGTACAGCCCCAGGACTCGGAGTGCCACGGCTGTGTGGTCAGCATCTCCTTGGGAAGTCTCCAGAGACTGTTAAAGGTGAGGGTTTGCTTTGCAAAAGAAGAGCGTGAGAGAATTGAGATGTGGTGTGGTATGGTGGGGGAAAGAATATGTTTCTGTTGTAAAAGCAAGAATCTTTAGGTAGAGAAACACTTTTTTCTTTACTGAGGTGCTGATACCATTGTGTGAATGCCTACCTGGGCGAGACCTCTGTTTCTCATGAGGGAATAACTTGAGATTAAAGTATTCGTTGCTTGCTTACATGTAGTTGCGGTACATAAAAGCTGACCAGCGGGAGGAAGTGGGACATAGGATGAGGGGCAATTGTTTGCACCCCAGGCTAGCATTTGGACGCATGTAGTTGCAGCAGATGTGAATTCAGCTTTAATACTTTGAATCCAAAGGTTGCTTAAAAATCCTTGTCGCACAAGGGCTTCTGGTTCATGAATCTGCTCGGTTGACTTGGTTAAAGTTTGCTGATTAGGATTTCTCTGGGAATTGAAATACTTCCTCTTCTCAGGAACCATCAGTAACTAGACAGTTAAACTTATGTTTTTTTTCCCCCTAAATAATGTATTTTCATATTATGTCTTAAAAGTACAGAATGCTTTATAAGTGCATGGTAATACACAACACAGGCCTGATTCATTAACAGAAAGCAGGTCTATTTTTTCCTTGCTGTGTGTTTACATACAGTCCTCTCCTAGAAAAGATATTTCTTCAAAATGAGGAGTTGTACTTTGACGCTAAATGTGAACATGCAATACCTGTAGCTGCAGTTCTGCTAGAAAAATCATGCCTGTGTTTGGTGATGTACACTAGAATTTTTCTTCTCCTGATATACATACCTTGGGCAGGTCAAGTAGGTCTTTAAGATAAAATGCCTTTTTAAGCACAATTTTGACAACTTTACAAAGTTAGTTTTTCAAAATCTTCTTACAGCTAACTACTGTTATATAGAAAAGTAATATTCTTTTGCTAGGCCATTTAGAAAAGCCCATAAAGGTCTTGCAAGTAGGTACATAGGATTTTTATGAGATTGGCTAAAAGCTTTATAGATGGAATAACAGGATTTCAGATTTTCTCTAGGAACGGATGGTAGTTAATTAAATTGGAGTAAGACAAACATGCTAGTTTTCGTCAAGTTTAATTTTGAGTTGTGTTGCACCGGCTTTGGAAATGGCTTTTTTACAAGGCAAAAGCCTGTTCTTGCTTTGCGGAACTGGTTTTAGGCTTCAGCTGTCACTTACCTGCTTTGTAGTCTTTGGCAAGGCATTTTTGCCTACTTCATCGGCCCTTTGGCTCTTCTGCCTTTTCAGTTACAGGGTGTCCAAGCAAGGACAGTCGGTGAACACAGCCAAGACCCTGAACTATTCAGTGTCATCATAAATGCACACTAGTAGTTTATATTCTCTGCTTCAGACTGAGATTTTTGTGCTATGCTGGACCAGTTTCACGAGTCCAGTTTTAGTTTTGGCACTGAAACATGCTGTGCTTCTCTGTCTATAAATAACTGCTAAAAATAAATGCTAGAATGTGTCACTGTTAACATACAGATCGCCTAATGACACACACATGACAAAGTTCATAAAGGCTGTGCCCTTCATGGAATTCCTGTTTATTAAGTGTGCTATATTTCTAGCTTCAGTAGTTTGGTTACCTGTAACAGTTACGTGCACAATTGGAATGTATGACCAGAAACATCTATACTGCTGCCATTTTCTTGCTCTCCTTTTACCACTGAAAAGTCATCTCTCTTGACATGGAGAGAAGGAAATAAGGGAGGAGAAAAAGGAATGTAAAGTAAAGGCAGCAATAGTTAGAAAGGGAATAGATTGTGAGGAGGAGGAGGAGAAGATCCAGAAGAAAAACTGTAGGCGTTTAAAATTCAGACTTTAACTAACTGATTGCCTGGGAGGAATGAGGATTGATTATGAGCTGTTTTCCCCTCTATATTTTTTCCTACTTGGTATCTGACTTTATCGGGCTTTTCTAGCTTTCAAGGCTTCTGTTAGACTACCCTATGCTCTTTGAAGGCAAGGGCTAGTAGTAGAGCTAATGAAAGGTAGATTGCTCTCTAATGCCATTAGTCATTATTTTTAAAGCTGTTACTAAAGGGTTGATGACCAACATTGAACTGAATTAAACTGCTTTTGTCCTGTTCAAAAATAGCAATAAAAACATGCTACTTGCTTTGTTTAAAAAAAACAACCACAGTGATATACAGAAACTAATTGGTTGAGAGCATTGCAAAGGTAATTCTGCATATGATTAGTATGATTATTTTGCAACCCATGTCTGAGAAATATACTTGGGTGATGACAGTTAATCTAGCATCATCTGAACTTGGACTTCAATATGAGTACTACTTTTATAAATAATAGAAAAGGATATTTTACATCAGTAGTGTTTTATGCTGTAATGGGGGGAGTGGGATTCTGCCAGCTTTTTTTCCATCAAGTTACTGTGTATTGGAGGAGGATAGAAACTTGAAGCAGGGTCAGTCCTCTAGCTACTGCCCTGTCTGCAGAAACTATGGGCAGTCCCTTCCTGCTGTGGTGTTTTGAAGTCTACTTGGTGCTTCTAGTTGCTGGGGCTCCATGTGAGAGGCTGGAAGCATTGGTAGGGGCGCAGAGTCCAAGGTAGCGAACAACTCGCTGCCTGTGACAGCAGAGACCTGTCGCCTATCATGAGTTCTTCCCCTTTTTCCTTCAAGGTGGTAGTGCTTATCTATGAAACCTTTCTTGTGTTTCGAAGAGGATGCTGAAGAATAGCATAGGGAGACAGTCAGAAGTTACTGTTAGTAACAGAAGCTACTTTGCCAAAGGTCATAATCTTAAATGTCTTATAATAAAACTTCCAGTGGCCTCTTTGAAAGCAAAATTAGTCGAAACAGGGGTTTTCGAAAAATCTCAGCTTGAGACTGATGAATGCTGCATGATGTTGATACTTGCATATGGTGTTTGATTTAGTAGTCTTTTTCTTGTGCCAGCGTTGGAACAGTGTCTTCTGCAGCTGGATGCTATTTTCTGGGGCTGCTGCTGATTTTAAAGAGCTTTCCATTTTTACTGCTCACTCGAACAGTAACATCACTAGTGGCTTGCTTCCCTATAAGTGGTGCTATTCGTATTTCCTCTTAGGAAAGCAACAGTTGTAGCATAATTGTTCCTGAACTGTAGTATCTTTTTTTTTCTCCCACTTTAGGAGATTTCAACTATCCTAAGACAAAAGTTCTGCAAGTATGACTTCTTCTCAAGTCACTTTTGAAATAAGAGGACCATCAGTTCCAGGTACCAAATCGTGCTTTCTCCTTTCTGTATGGTTTAACTAGAAGACGACTGAATAGAAGAATGTTCAAAGGCTGTCTTTTCTGTTTTCTTCAGCAGTAAAATAACATGTCAGTTCAAATACCAAAATGATAAGTCATTGTAAGATACGGTAATGAAGAAATTTCACATAGGAATTTGAAAATGAGATTTGGGAATTAGTTTTTACCTTTTTCTTCAAACAACAATTTCATACTGTGTTAGAGATTTTGATGCTAACTGAAACGGTTATGATTGTTTTAAAACCAGTGTTCTGTTTCTAGTAACTTTTCATTCCACGGAAATGAGTATTTACATTCTGGACCATGATAGTTAGGCATTCATTGATGTGTTTGTTCTGTTTTTTATTCTCTCTGCATCCCTGTTGAAAGTTCTCCATAACAATATGTGACCTCTACTAGGAGTTACGGATGGAAAGAAATATGCAGCTTAATTCAGCATTCTATCTGTGCAAAAATGTGTAAAATAACTTCTGTAATCTAAATAAGGAACACAAGGTATCAGATCGTGTAGAACACCCAAGTTTTAGGGTTGATAAATTGTGCTTATTACTTTGACTTTCATCTTTAGGAACTTTGAAGGAAGGTTTCCAAAAAAATAATCGGTGGTTGCCTAACAGAAGCAGATGAATGTGGGAGCATGTACAGATTGGCAAAATTCCTGTTACAGACAAGTACCAGATGGCATAAGTGTCTGTTGTAGTTGGGGAAGAAAAATGATAAAAACATTTTAAAAGTTTTGATATCTGCCCCATGTTAGACCTCTCCTGTGTTTCTCCCATTTGATTGGGAATTTAGGAACTGAACATTGGCACACAATGTGGGCATGAAGCCTTTAGTAGAGAGTAGTGTTTTTATAGCGTTCTGGAGAAAACTTTTAAAATTCAAGAATAAATTGACCTTAGATCAAATGAGGCTATAAAGCACTGGTGTAGCTTTAGCCAGGATATCCCAGAATCAAGCATTATTATACTGTTGTGATCTCTTATGCTCTTTCCATATGTATGTAGGGTAGACAGTGTGACAATGTAATTTTTTTCTAATGGTGTTATGTTTTTATATCCCATAAAATCAGAAAGTATAGCAGCAAAATTAATTTTATTTCTCGCAGGAATGAAATTAAATGGATGTGTTGCCTTGATAATGATGCTAGCAACCTCGTTTGTCTGTGTTTTCTAGATTATTGGTATGAATTTCAGAGAATTATATTTTTAGACATGTATGTTACCTCAGTACTCTGCATGTGTATGTGTATATTAAAAAAACCCAAACAAACAAACAAAACACCAACACCCCCCCGCCCCTCCCCCCCCCCCCCAACAAACCACAACAAAAAAAAACCCAAACCCAACCTATACAGTATATAGGAAAAATTTGGTTCATCTTGACAATAAGAATTTTATAGTGAAAATGTGCCTGTTGCATTTGCAGAGATTTTTGAACAGTATTACTGCAGGAGGATTTGGAAGCCAACCCTTTTAAGAGCTGGTGTTATCAGTAGCCCCTCTCTCAGTGAGGTCTGTCTTTATGAGGGAGAAGAAAACGCTGTTGTAATTTGGGGTTGGGAGAAATTCCTTTTCAAACCCAAAAGAGGGTGTTTGCATGGGTGTTAAAAGTATTTGAAGGTTTGACCATGTCGGCTGTACTCGCTAATTCCATATAGGTTTGAGTAATTATGATTGTGGGGTTTTTCTGTTTGTTTGGGTGTTTTTAGGAGAGGTTTTCGCAATATGCGGGAGCTGCAGTGCTTTGGGAAATTGGAATCCACAAGTTGCAGTGGTCCTCCAAACTGATGATCGGTAAGTTAGGTTTTTTGGTTTTTTATTTGTTCCATTTGAAGTAGCTGGAGTTCTGAAGCAACAAATTTATTCTGGCTTTGAGTTTGTAAACTATTGAGCTACACATACTGTTAGTAAAACTCTCCAAAATGTCTTGTGTTGCCCTGCTATGGACATTTACAGAAACTGCTATGGGTAAGTCTCAATCCCATAACTATACAGCAAGTTATAGGAAGTGTTTATGGTGCTTACTTTCTTTTTAACCGATACAAGTTAACATTGTGGCTATAAAGAGATATGGAGAAGATTCTTTAAAATGAGTGTTGCGTTAAAACTCTAAGTGGTTTGTGTGTATATAAACGTGATTGTACATGAAGAAAGTTTAAATGCAGTGGAGGAATTCAGTGTTTTCTTACAATGGTGCCCTGCCTATCACTGTTTGTATGATGCAGGAAAATAGGGCTCCCAAGGGTACATTTATAATTGCGTCAGTGACTTGTTGTGTGATCTTGGATGAGTCCCTGAATTATTTCATCATGGTTTTCCCCATCTGTTAAATTATGATGACATTCTTGCTTCATTAGAGCACTTCAGATCTGTAGATTAGAAAGTACAATTTCAGTTCTAAGAATTTATTGTGCTTTGTGCATGTTTGGCTGAGTTACCTTGTGAAAACCTTTCTTGCAGCCATACACTAAACTTTATTTTAGAATATCACTTAGGACAGATGGTGGCTGTTAGGTTGTATTTTGAAACTTTTTTTGTTTGTTTTTTGTCATCCCATGTCCGTCTCCCCCCGTCCTCTCCCCTGTCGTCCCCCCCCCAGTCAATTATGGAAAGCTACTGTAGAGCTTCCTAGAGGAGTTCCTGTTTGGTATCGGTATTTTAAAGGGTACTTCCTAGAACCTAAGGTATGTACAACCTTTTCTATTTCAAGTTGGCTCATCCTTAGTAAAAAAAACTCTTATCTGAAGTAAAAAGGATTTTCTGAGTTAAACTTGAGGTTTTAGAAATAAATCTTAAATTGCAACATATGAAACTTTGAAACACATGTGGGAATACAAACAGTTCACTTCTGGAAACACATGACTGTATGCTGTTAACTTTAATTATTTCTGTTAAATTGTCTTCTCTCTTTTACTAGTTTTAGTGTTTTAAAAATTCCAGTGATAGTGAAATGCCTGACATTATTATAAAGCTTAAATAATATGGTGAAGTTCTCATTAGTTATAGTGGGGCTATAACAACTTCTACACTTAGAATATGGACTTCAGCAGGGGTCTGTAGCATGGAAGCAAGCGACAGCAGGAGAAAAATGGTTAGTGTGAGAAGGTGTATTTAAATTTGCCTTATCTACTATAGTTTTTAAAACTACTGCAGACTTCTTTGGTGAAGCACGAGAAGTGTTTACTAGCTTTTGTGCTGCATGATTAATACATGTTAGTCTCTGGAGTGAAAAGGTAAAACAAGGAACGGGGCAGCCCAGTGTTTTCTCTAGGTTTTTATATAGGTATTTGCATGACTTGGCGGGGGGGACGGGGGACACCAAGAGACAGACACAGGTGTGTTTCTACAGGTATTGATGTCAAAATTGCATGTGAGTTGAATGTATGTGACAGTATACTTGTCAGTAGAAATCGTACTAGGGTGAGGGGGAAGTTCTTCAGACTGGGGATGAGACTGCACCCAGAAAAAAGTTGGACTGATTTGGAAAAATAAGGAACTACTCTTTAACTGTTTTTCTTAATAACAAGTAATAACTATAAGAAATAACCCATTTAAAGCTGTCTTTGCTGTCTTTCTTACTCAGTTAATATCCTGTAGCTATTCACCCTGCGTTTTAGTTCTTCATTGAAATGGGGATTATGAAGGCTGTAACTAAACGTGCAAAGGAGTTACAGAATCATCCGTTCTATATCTTTTAAATACTTTAAATTACTTTCGAGAGCATGTAAGCTTTTGTCAGCTGGACTAGGCTTTCCTTCCCTGAAAAGATATTTGTCAGTGGTATCTTGGTGAAGGATGCTAATTTTAAATGAAACATAAGACTGTCTAATCTGAAACTGATGTTTAAATTGTTATTCTGAGGCAAAAGAAGGGAAGGCCAATAATAGATTTATTTTGCAGAGGTCAAACTGAGGCCAAGAGTAGATCAGTTCTTACAACCTATCTAGAGCTCTGATGGGACTCTCATATTTTCCTGCAAATGTCCATAAGTTTAAAATGTAAGCAATAGCACGCTAGAAAAAGCACACTTCATGAGAACAGATTGGCAAATAATGTGTCCATAGACAACACAATTTCCATTTTATTATTTGAAAAAGTTTACAATATGTATTGGTGAGTGTGTTTCTTTAAGTAGGTGCTCTGTATTGTGCACGCTTTATGTACCGTGTGATGCAGAGTCTGCCACGGTAAGTATAAATTTTATGGAATACCAGTATAAAGAGCTACTGTATATGAAAAAGAGGAAAAAAGAAAACCACCCTACAAAACAAAGTATGTGAATTGGCAGGGTACATGGTTACACACTTCGCAGTGTCAAGCCTGTACCTGTTAAGTGCACAGGACTTTATTTCTCATAACATACAGTCTTTTGAAGGAAAGAATTCCAGCTACAACGTTTTCTTCCTCTTTTTGCACGTTTTTTGAAGAATAATGAAAAAGCAGGATCTCTTCATTCTAACAGGAATATAGCGCACAGTATAGTGCAAATGAGAGAGTATATGGAGGACTTTAACATTAACAACTCTGATAAAGAAAAGATACCACTAAGTTAAATTATTCTGAATATTTTTATTTCAGTAATTTTTAGTATTAGGTATTGCATGTGATTAATCTCCTGAATCAATATATGATTCTTCAGACACCTTTTTGTATCAATGCAATTTTGTGTGTCATGGCTTGTAGTAGGATAACTTAATATTATGTTTAGTCTTGAATATATATGTAAGTCTGAATATATGAATTCGACACCACGTAATTGAGTAAATCATGTTGAGGACGGATCCAGCTGAAGTTACTCTTCCCTTCCTTTCTATATTAAACGCTTGAGATGGACATGGCAGCAAAGCTGGGGGTGATACATGTTTACACAGAGAAATGATAGTTCTCATATTATCCAAAATATTGCTATGGACTAGATGTGACAATACATACAATAATTCACATTTTGGAAAAAACAAATGAAGTATTTTTCTTGCCTCCCTTCAAATTATGACTTTTTTTTTTCTTTTAATCTCAGTTAAATTATTTTGCTTGAAAGATAGTGCATTGTCATGGGAGGCTTGGTTTGTTTGCCCTGAAGCATTTTGGTGTTAACAAATTTAAACTATGTTGCTCAAGGTTTGTTCTTGCCTTAAACATAGGCCAGTACCAGTTACCATACTGTGAGGATCTTCCTGTGTTTTATTCTGCACATACCTTGTGTTTGTTCAGGGGGAGGGTGAGAACCAAAACCCCCTTGTCTGGAATTTAAGTCTTGTATATATATCATATGTTTTAGGAGAGTGCTTTGATATGTATTGTTTGCATGATGCATATTTGAAAACCTTAGTAAGGAAAATGCATACCTTATTCTGTTAAACTATTTTCTGTGTTTGTTTTTCCAATAGTAAATAAGCATGCAGGTTTAGAGTTATTTCTTTCAAAGACTGTGTGAAATAACTAAGCTATCTGTGCATGTAGCAGGACTTTTAAAACTGGATTGTGAACATTTTTCACACTTGTGAGAATATTGCTTAATTATAGAAGTTTCAATTGAGACTTAAATTTTCTTTTCTAAAATGTAAATAAATCAAATCCATTTAGTGCCTGGAATGTAGTATAAAAGTTAAACTTGGGTATAGACTCTGTAATATCTCTAATATTGAAATGCCTTAGAAAAGCTTTTGCTAGATTAATCACCTATAATAACAAAGGAACACCTCTGCTGTGACTGTGCTGAGATAGCAGATTGTGTGTTAAACGGTTAGCAGAAATACTAGAGCTAGAAAATCTCTATTTAGCCCGGGACTTCCTGGCAGGCGACTTACATGTGCTGTTGCCTTGCGAAGTTAGTTACGATGGCTGAATGGCTTTGGTTGATTGTTTAGTTTTGTGCTTAATTATTGTCTCTTACATGGTACAGAAAATCCAGAAAGGTTTTTGTTAGACTCAGCTGCTGATGCTGGATTTCTAACTTAGCTGTTTCATGTTCTTGAAGTAGATGTATATTCTTGAAACAGTTTTAAGAAGTGCAGCTGGATAAATGTAGTTTGTGTGGTGTTTTTAAGATTCTTCCCTGCCCCCCATGCCTACTCTGTTGTGTTGCCTTGAATCAGGGATTTTGGAACTGGCCTCCTAAATAATCATTTAAACATCCACAGAAGTGCTTTAATTTTTTTAATTGTACTGAGCAGCCAAGCACTTTGTGCAGAGTGTGCATCACACTGCTTTGAACCTCTGGAACATTATGTTTAATAGGCATTTAGCTTTCATTTCAAAAGTGTTTAATGATTACTGGGGGACCCCCCAGCTTCTGACAACGTGAGAGGACTTGCTTTTTTTAGAAAATTCTTGAATGTCCTTTAACAGCTTTAAAATTGCATTGGATGTTCAGCCAAATATAAATCAAGCAACATAATTTTTATGTATTTGCTTTTTTAAAAAAAAATAATTCTGTGTGTGTTGTGGTTTAACCCNGTGTATTAGTAGAGAGGGATCCATGCCATACCATGCCACATACTATAATCTCAGTGTACTGCCCACTGGGGTACTTGATGTGGTCTTTGGATAGGTGTCCTTTTAGGGCTGTCTTAACAGAGGCTGACTTTTTAGGTAATGGTAGCATACTATGAGTACTGATGACACATCATATACTTCTGCTGCAGGCTGATCTGAACTGGGGGGGTGGGGGTGTTCAAATGTGGTCGGTATGTGCCACTGAAATGACATCAGTATTTTAATGTCATTGTGACAATGGCTTCTGTTACATGTAATTAAAACATTATTTAAATGCCTGTAAACACAAAAGACAGTCTGAGCAGGGATTGAGAGAGGGTTCTCAGTCATGTCTGCACCTATTCTCTAATTAATTGCCCCTTTTTTTCCAGGTAGCTTTGCTTGGCTCTTACTAGCATGGAAAGTGTTGAGGGTTCCTGGGATTAAATGCATAAACAACCTTAAATACCCCTGAAAGTAATCTTTTCAGGTGATGACATTTCGCTTAATGTCTCCAGCCTGTTGTACTTATTGTTGGGAAAACGTTAGTCTAATTCTCATTGATAACTTTAGAACCTAAAATTAAAATCTACAAGTATAGTAGTGTAAGAAATAGACTGGTATTGCTATTTTAATATAATGTGTTGGGGTTTTCTACAAGGAAAAGCTTTTGCTTACCTTTTGAAGAAAACAGCTTAATCCATGTTAGGCCAGACTTGCATTCCCCAGGTTCACAAGCTACAGGTTCTGTATGTGTTCATGGGACTTGCTGTTGGAGAGCTTGCAGGCCAGCATGGTGTTAGGAAATGGTAGCCTCCCTGCTGGTAAACACAGGTTTCAGCTTCAGAAACTTGAGATTGTGACATACAAGTGTGGATCTGCTGTGAAAGAAGGGGAAGAAACTTGTCATTTCTTACTTTTCTAGAAGTCTGTAAGAGTGATCATTGTGGCAGCAGTGAGAAGACAGGAATTAAAACTGCCCTATAGCAGGAATAAACTGGAAACAATAGTATCTTACTTGATTTATATTTACATGCATTCTAGCTTTAAAGCAGAACTTTAAGCATATGTATCTTATTCTGATATGACCCTTAAATGGAGATGCCTCTGAATTCATTAGGAAAATTGAATTGCTTTTAGCTAAGACTCAGAGCAAACCTGTCTTACTGAATGCTTTTTAAGTGTTTGGTGTTTGCTGTTAATTCGTCCAAAAGCATAGTAGATTAAATGTGTGTGATGTTTGTCAAGAAATTCTATCTGCTGCTAAAGAACTTATTCAGTAAGCTGTAAGATAACAAAGCATTATGGTATTGTCTAATTGTACTGCTGAATTTGAAGCTTATCTGGATGTCCCTGTAGATCTGAAACTGATTTAAACAAGAACCTGAAGTACTGAGACATGCTGGCGTTGAAGCTTGTATGACTGGCAATAGCAGCAAGTCTTTTTGGAAATGAGAGTTACTTAGGCCCAAAACACCAAAATGACAAGCTCTGCAGCTATTTCACAGTGGTTTTTTATGACTGATAGTAACAACCACACTATCTTAAGGGAAACTTCTAGGGTGACTGAGCTAGGAATCGGACATGTTCTTTCTGTTGTTAGCCAGTGGTTACCTTAAAGCTTTAACCTATAAAGCTATTTCCAACTTAAATTGATTTGAAAGAAGAGATTGAGTTATTGTTCTGATAATCTATCAGAGTCTTGGCTATGTTTCACAACAAATGTAGTCTTTTGAGGGATAGTAATTTTTTTTTTTTTTGTGAAAGAATCTAATTTATCCTGCTTCAAACGGAATAGACTGCAGGGGCTTCACTGCTGGCCAACTGGGTTGTATCAGTGTCTTTTTCCTTCTGAGGCAGCAAAATTCCAAGTATTTATATTTTAATTAAATGGTAAATAATTTGCTCTTCTGTACCACAGCTAAAATAACCATGTTTTATAGACTTTGAATTAGTTAAGCAAATTTTGAGGGAGAACCCACCCCTGCAACTGTTAACTGCATGAGTAGATGCTGAGTGCTGTCTGGAATTAGAGATGTGGGATATGTTTTTTTCATAAATTGTTGTTGTAGTATCTGAAGAAAAAAAAAAAAGCAACCACACTTAATGAGTTCAGAGACACTTTGTTTTTTTTTGTATCAGAAGTAAACTAAAGTAGTCCAGTGGAGTAGCTGTAAGCAGTAAAGATTTAATAGTTCCATGGAACTTCTCCACCTTGTCAGATTTTGTCACAAGTTCTGTCATATGTACACCCAATGCATCAGATAGCGTCATCAGCAGTTGCAGGGGTAAGAAACAAGCCTGATCTCTTTTCTTTCATTCTCTTTCATTCTCTCTTTCTGTCCCCCTCTCTTTCTTCTCCTTCTTTTTCGTTCTTAAATCTGTAAGTTTAGTTCACAACCATCCCAAACAGCTTCATGGGTAGAAAATCAGATATAACAAAAGAAATTATTGCAGACATTTAACTTTTAAATTACAGACTATCGATGGTCCCTGCGAAGTCATAGTTCACATGTGGGAGACTCATCTACAACCACGATCAATTACCCCTTTAGGTATGGGCATCAACTGCATCTGTTTGAGGCATATGCATAAGATTGCTAATATGCTGCACATCGGTTTAGAGGGATTGATAACTATAGTTTTAAAATACTTAAATTTATTAATGTGTTGGAAGTATAAACTTTTTCTTTGCACAACATGGGCCTTACTCTCAAAATATGTATATAAAGTGGCTTAAAAGTAGAGTGGATGTGAAATTCTTTCCTTAAGAATATGTGGGTCATTTTTTTTTTTTATTAATTTGGAACTGTAATAGTTTTCTGTAAGTTTAATTCTTTGAGACTAAGGATCCATATTATTTTTTCAGAGAAAATGTGGGGAGGGGGAGGGTGTGAAGTCACTGCTGTTTGTATTTAACTACTATTTCATTAGTAAAATTTAAAGCAAAAATTCTTAATTAGGCTTCTTTAAGTAAATGGATTCATGTAAATAGAAATGTGAATGGGCTTATTTACCCAACAATTTAGCAGAAATTTACTTTGCTGGAAGAAAGGTGGCATGCAGACTTGCATACAAGTTCCGAATGCTTTTCTAAACAGGGGAAAAGTTTGTTTTTTAAGAGTGACTGAAATAACCTTTGAATGTAGCTTGTAATTTAGATCTCCTGTGCTGCTATGGGATGGCATGTTTTGTGTGCTGTCTTTCCTAGGATATGAAAAACGTTATTTCCTCTACACTTAGGAGTTTACATCTGTTAAATACCTTCTGATGCATTGAAAAAAATATGTCTTTTAGAAAGAAGCTGGTATTACAGAAACTGTTTGTTAATCATGAATTAATACCATGATCACACACACCCTTTTTTTTTTTTTAATTTCAATTGAATTAGTTAAGTTTTTCTATTCCTGTAACAAGATTATGTTTCTGTATTTGTCAGTAACTGATTAGGGAAGCAGCCTACCCTCTGTTAGTCTAGACTTTATCTTTGATTTTGGATGACTTCATTCCAAACAGTTAGGATATTTCCCTCCTAACACAAGTAATAGTCAATGCTTCATAAGCAGTCTTTAAGAAAATGCAGCAAAACCAGGATCTTAGTACTTGGTCATTGTGATCCTAAATTGTTGCCTGTGGTTATTAAAAACTGAGGGCAGGCCCATGATTCTTCTTAGGGAGAAAAGAGATTAATGGCTGTAGAGACACAATTTTGTTGAGACTTATGTTTTGAGAAATGTATAGTTTGTTTAGACTACTGCAATTCTGTTAATGCTTGTGAATTTACTTAGTGCCTTAAGATTTCAGTTATTAAAACTTTGGAGAGCGTAAGGATAAAAGTAAGTGAGAAACGAGTGCTTTGAGTATTTTGTCCTAGGTTGGTTTCTGTCACATGGGCAGAATAAGCATTTTAATTGTGGCTAACTTGATTTAGAAGCTTTAACTATAAATATGCAGGAGGACAGTTTTCTTGTATGTCTGCAAGAAACTTTAATGTCTTTGACAGTAACAAGAAAAGCATCTTAGATTCTAGTAGGATGTAGATATTGTCAGCAAAATACTGCAGCAAACAAAGAAATTATGCAACCTTCTTGCAGTTCAGATTACTGCAGGAAAACACCTGATGGCATTTTGTGTTGATTGGTTTTTCTTGCAGAAACTAAGAAAAAGCATAAATTCAGAAAAAGCTTTATAGAAGGTTGCAATAAACATGCTTATTCTTTGTCTGTTTCAGTTTTCCTACCTTTTATTGATATACTTCTTAGAAGTGAATTGAAAAATTAGAATTAATTTAACTTGGCAATTATTCTTTATAATGTGAATGCTAATTAGTTTCTTCCATTCTTTTTCTCCTCCTTTTAATTCTAGAAAATGAAATAACTATTGATGATGGATACTTTGGAATCCGTAGTAAGTGAGATGTATTGACCTTTACGTTTTTCCATGTATTTAATTTTAACAAGATTAAGTGTTGTAGTTAAATATTTGAAATACTGAGTTAGTTTTGACAGGAATTGCCTGCAAGTGATGATTGATTTTTTTATTTTTTTCTCTCTACTTATACAGCTATTATTGTATCCAGCATTTGTGAATTTACACTGAGGCTGTAATCCCTTCTGATGTTAATAAAAGACTGCTAGGAAGAGTTGAAATATTGTCAGTGTGCTGGTGTTAAAGGTTGAAATTTGCAAACTTTAGATCATGAGCGTGTATTTTTGGGAATACAGAATATAGTCTTAGCTTTCTCTTAAAACGTAGCGTTAGAAAAAAACTCTTCATGCCTAGAAAAATGTTATCACTTATACTAAATGTACACAATCTGCTTCTTCAGTTAGGCACATAACTGCCAAAACCTCTCATAAGCTCAAAGCTCATGTTCTTGTGTGTGCTTATGTTTAGCCTTTGGCAGTTCTAACCCACCTCTCACTTAATGCTCAATCCTGTGGCACCCAAGGTAATTCTTTGTCATGTCTCATATGTCATGTCTTAAAGCTTTTTCATTTTTCTTCCTATCCTCATTGAATGATACGTTTTGCTAGGAGCTCTTCAAAACTGCGGGGTATGCTTCATCACCTGGTCTGGCAGCTTGGGCTTTCTGGCCATCCTGCTTGTAGGCTTTCCTTGTCCTGATGGTGAGGTTGAGGATTCTCCTCCATACTTTGATTTCCCATCATACCTGTTGCTAAACCCTGTCCTGCAGACTTACACTGTTTTACTGGCATTGATTATGATGAGCTACTACGGGAGTCTCAAGTTGCTTGTGAATCTTCAGAGTTTCTGTCAGTTTTATTTCATGTATTGAGAGATCCCAGGACAAGGGAATGTTATGTCTGCATTTGAAGACTTAACTTAGCCCTTGATACCATAAATAAAGTTAACACTGGAATACTTAGTGCTCTCCTGCAGACAGTTTACATGTGAAGCTGGTGAGGATCACTGTTCCTATTTAATCTCCTTAAAAGCCAGCAAACAACTGCAATATCTGTTATCTATTCTGGGCTGTTCATAAGACAGGTGAAAGGATGCACTCAGCAACCGCTCTGGAAATACTATTGAATAAGGCTGGCAATAAGGAGGATTGTCTGGAAGATGATGTCAGAGGAACTCTGTATTTTGCATATTAAACTGTCTAGATCTCCCTAAAATAAGTTATTAAAGTGTCTTCTACTTTTTGTTTGATTTTTGATAGATGGTATTGAAACTGTGGATGCTGGGTGGCTGACATGTCAAACAGAAATAAGATTACGTCTGCATTATTCGGAGAAACCACCTGTAGTGATATCTAAGAAGAAATTTAAAACATCAAGGTTTAGGTAAGAGCCTGCTCATCTCAGTTTGCAATTTATCTCATGTTAATTGTCAGTACTGGTGATTCATTTTTACTCAATTAATGTAGCTTTTAAAATAATTTTGGGTTGTTAGTAGGGGTGTACTGTCAGGCCAATTTCCAAGTATTTAAGCACTTTGTAAAAATATGGTGATAATATTAAATCAGTGGTGTGTTTTTCAGTTACCTTATTTTATTATTAATGTAGTGTTTCTTCTGTTTCAACAAAGGAAGACAAACAGTCAAACAAAACTATTCTAGTTTCACTGCTGACAATACTTTTCAGCTCTTGCCTTTCTGATAGTTATTAAGCTGTTAAATCTGTATAGCGCAAGTTAAGCAGTAGGTAACAGCTGTCTTTCACAACTACTTATTCGCTACTTGCATTGGTGTTTCCTACTTCTTGGCTGGAACTGTAGTGTTCTTAAGTAGTAGTCTGCTGTTACTTTCAGAGAGTTTTCTTCTTTGTTCTTTTTTCTTAACTTCCTGAAAAAAGCAGAATGGAAGTGGAAGTTGGGGGAAGGGAAGGGGGAGAAGGCTTCCAGGTTTTTTTGTTGCTTACTACTTTTTCTCCTTACCAAAGTAAACAGCCCTGTCTATTTAATATGTGGTTAATTCTCCACTGGCATTACAGATTTCTAGTCAACATGAGTGTGGAGATAATAGCATTCTCTAACCACTTCTGTTGCTATTTACATCAGTCTGATGTTTCTATCTGCAGAGGTGTCTCAAAAAGCAGGCATTCTTACAGCTATACAGTTGACTGGCAGAAGTGGGTATCTTAGTCCTGATGTTTTGAGGGCTACACTATTGCCCCGAGTGTTTGATCTCCTTCTCTTGAATTTCTGGGATCTGGAGCTTGCTCTCTCCTCCCTGCTCCCCTTCCTCCCAGCCCCATCCCCTTTCTTTCCTGAGTGCTGGTTTTTTGTTTTGTTTTGTTTTTTGGTTAGTTTTGGGTTTGAGGGGGGGGATCTCTGTGGTTGCCAAACTTTATCCCAGCACATACTGTTGTACTATGTGGTGTAGCCTTGTTTTCTGCATCTTTCACAGTCTAGTTTTTTGTGTGTGGGGCGAAAAAAACCAGTTGAGATGTATAAAAACCTCTCCTTAAGCAGAGCCAGAGACATCTCTGAATTGTTACTACTAACAATCCTCAGCAAAAGTGCTTTTTCACAACAGCAATTTTTAGGTAGTATGTCAGCCATGTGTTACTCTTACCAGTGGGAAAGAGGGGAGCAGGAATGCTCAGATCCTTTGACAGACTACCAGTGTTTCTCACACTCCTAA
>VZTL01026318.1:0-20565 GCA_013400535.1 Scopus umbretta
CGTTGCCCTTCTCTGGACACAAATAATGGGGTAAAAGGTTATTGGAGACCAAGGCTTCCTGTCTCATCCAAGAATGAAAACAAGTGGAACAAATGCTAAGTATTGCCAAAAAAATCATGCAAAACCCCTTCATATTAGGAGGCCAGTAGCTTGCTTGCAGTTGCCACTCACACAATGGTTAAAGGAACCAGAATATTTGAAACTGTTCAGATGTATAATGTGATATGGCTGCAATTTTAACTCCAGTGGGAGTGAGAAGAAAACTGGATGCAGTTGTTATTTCAGGGGCACAGCAAAGCTGTATTAATAATTTCTATAAATATTCTTCAAGGAAGGTGTGAAGCACTTTTCAAATTTTAACTGCTAATGTACAACAGGCTATGTCACAAGACCATATATTAAGATTCAAGAGATTTCAAATGTCCTAGAGCATGAAGTTCAGTTGGCAGCCCTGACAGAAAGTATTGTCACAGTACTGACCCTAGAAAATGTTGGCAGATCATGTTACTGTATACATGGAAATACTGGTCTGAATGAAATCTATCCCACCAAGCGATGCGCCTTTTGGTGCATGAGCCTCCTGCGTTTTTCAGCAGTCAGCACGGCACTGCCTCTGGAAATGACAGAGTGTAAAATATCATGGATTATGATCACCAAATCCTTTGCCTTGATAGAACTTTCTTCAGCTCTGTCACCCTTCTATAATAGAAACATTACATCTAAAATTAAAACAGATATTTATATGTATGTTGGTACTCATGTTTACATTCATGTACAGTGTAGCTAGTCAGAATGTGCATTTCTGCAAGCTCTGCTAGGAAAAGAAATAAATTATTAAATCAGTCATTTCTATGATGTAATGTGATTTGTAAGTAGCCAGAAGGACAGTGGAAAGTCCTGTCTTCCTGAAACCAGGTGGATTCAGCCAACAAGGACTATTTGCTCAAAGTTCCAAAAGTTCCAAACATTTTTTTTTTTACTACTTTTAAGCCAAAAGTTTTGTCCAACGATTATCTCATCAGAGCTCTGTTATTGTGTTTGCTATTTCAATTGCAACTTCTGTCTCCTCGCTGCCCAGTGTCCTGCCCTTTACATATATGCACCTCTACTACCTGTACCGTTTCCTTTGCTCAGTTGTTGAGTTATTTTGGGTGGGGATACATAACTGTGTTTCTCTTTGTCCTTCTAGTATTCCAGCTACCTGGTTCTCCAAAAAGGAGTTAAATTATTTCCAAAAGTATCAGGCATGCTTGAAATTTAGTGCAATGCATATTAATATTGATATGTTCTTTTGAATTGTGTATGTTGAAATGCATTTTGATTGTATGTGTGATTTGATTGCATTTTGCAACGATATTTTAACAGAAAGACGTGAAGAGCAATGTTTGCATAAATAAAATAGTACACTAAGAATTGAATCAGTGTGCTAACAATCTTACAAAATATTGATCTATAAGTTCATACAGAAAGCATACATAAGTCATCTGCTTTCACACAGGAGAATTTTTTTCATCTTTTGATTTCTTAAAGACAAGGAAGGTTTTAGTCTTGCTTCCTTAAGGTTATATGACTGTGGGTTGCGTATGTGCATACATGTCTGTGTCTGTTCTCTCCTTCCCCTCCCTGTAACTTGAACCTGTTGGCTACTTTCAGACAAATTTCAGAAAGGGTCATAGCTCTCAATGATATTAAGCTCCTACAAGTTTTGTGAGAACAGCTAGCTGGATAGGAATAAAAAAAACCCTTAAGTGCCCCAGCTAGCAGAAGGGTTGCAGAGCTATTAGATACCAGTGTATCCGCATAATGGAGATTCCTTATAAATTCTGATCTCTGATTATGGGAAATACTGTCCAGTTTATGATTGCAATTTATCATTTACCATGTGAATTGCACAAAAAGAGAGGAAATCAATCTTACTTAGTTCTTGTACTCATAGCAGTATTTAATTCTGTAGTCAAAAGTCCATTGTAGCAGATTGCATTGTCTGATGGAGAATTTGGCACTTCAGCATGTCAGACAGTGAAGGTGTCCTGACAAGGAAAAACAGGAAAACTTCCAAAAAGTACCCAGAATTGGCATTTGGGGAAAACTACAGGATTTGTCCTTTGATAACTATACAGGATAAAATAGGCAGAAGCCATGCAGAGTTTGTCAGCAAGTTTAAAGATTAGATCAAGTTCAGTGAAGCTGGGATTAGGGAGAAAGAATTTCCTACTGTTTTACATATGTAGCTTGTTTGGTTGGAAAAGGGATTAAATCTAATAATATCTTTCTTTTGAGTGTGAATTTTATAAATTTTATATTATTTAATTAAAATTGAAATATCTTTCAAAGGACTTTGAAAATAGTACATTGATTTTCAGCTCTTACAGGTCACAAGTTAAAGTAAAATACATTAAAGAAAGTGTTTTAATTATATGTAACAAAATATTCTGACTTTTTAGAGTTCAGAGTTGGCAAAAAAATTATGAGCTTAAAGGAGGAAAAAAAAAAAAAGTAATTTTAATATTTTGAGGTGCATTTATTCTTCCCAACTGGAACAGTCCAGACTTCTGAACTTCACAAAGTTTGAAACTTGCTTTCTAAGAAGCATACTGGATTCTTCTATGTTGTTCCTGATAGCTAACAGATAAGATTCTTTTGTGCCAAATTCTCTTCTTGTGGGTGTAGACTGTTGGAATTTAGCAAGCAGTATCATTGATGGGGCACTAGAAGGAGCTGAAGTCTCTCACAATTGTGTTGTTGAACAGAGCAAGTTTCTGTAAGTAAAGTAAAAGGAAGGATAAGTAAAAACTGTAGAATATACGTAAATGTTAAGACCAGCTCACGCCAGCTATCTTATACTAAATCACTTTAATCAGTAATATAGCAGAAATACTGATAAGAAAGGGTAAGCTGTTCCTTAATCTTAAACAGCATGTCCCTCAAGTGCTTCAGGTATGTTGCTATACCACATTACAAATCTAAATAGTGTCTGCTCTGAAAGGCAGGACCTCCAGGCCTGGACAGATAGAAATTCCCATTTAAACAGTAGTAGAATCCTTTAAGACGTCCATTTCTCTAATAGATATGTTAGAGAAAAAGATGTGTGAGGCTGAGACCAATCCTAAATGTCCTAAAACATAGCTGAGTTTATACTTTGATCTTCACTAACACTGGTCTTGTTGCCAAGGCCAATTTCTCTCTACTGCATGTCTCCTGTTGCGTTTTCTAATTCTGTGGTTTTAAACTAGGATTTTGCTACTTAATATCTTATTCTCTAGTGCTGTTGGGCCAGAATGTTCTTCTTTGTTAACTGGAACCATATTGCTTTAAAAGTATTACCTAGTTATCAGAATGAGAGTGTTTTATATAAGCCTGCAAGGCACCTTATGTCACTCAAAAATGATGGAGAGATTATTACAAAAAATGCATAGAGGCCCATTAAAAAAAAACAAAAAACAAACAAAAAAAACCCCAACCACAAACCAACTTGCTAGTTAATCTTTACAGGCCAGATCTCAGCAAAAGCAATGTGAAGCTTCTGTTCCTGTTTCAAGTTAAAGTTCCATACTGAGGTGAGGTTTGCAGTGGGAGAAAATATCTGTACTAGATCAACACATAATCTTGAAAGTAATTGGCAACCTTTGGGAAGTGAGCTGAGCTTTCAAGGTGTTATAATAATTCTAGCAATAGTGTGTAATAACATTAATGATGTGATCTGTATACGATTTTTTGATCCAAAGAGCTCAGCACCTGCGTAGTCAACCACATGTTTAAGTAACTTTCTTGTATTTGAGTGAATGAACTTGGTTTTATTTGCATTTGAATAATCATTATTGGTGTTGTGCTCCATGATTTATGTCACTGTTAAAACATACACTGGTAGATTAAGCCTTTCTTGTAGAAGAGGAAGAAGATGATATAAAGAGCTACCTAGTATATAAAAAGCAAGAGGACTCTTGTTTTGATGCCCGAGGGAACTGTGAGGAATGACACTTCCATACACCATAAATGCAAACTGTATGCAGTCTGTATTAGGTGTTAGGGAATAAAAAGATGTAAGCAGAAAAATACAGGTAAGTGACTGCTTTAAGGAGGCAAATGAGATTTTTTTCCAGAAAGATGGTCAAGTGATGAAAGAAGCGTAGGGATACCACTAGAGTGTATTTTAGATGGTTAGTGCATTGATAGCATTGCAGGTATCGAGGCCCATGTGAGGGCCGTCTGGGGGTCAAATGCCTGGTACTCCATGAAGGCTGGAAGGAAAATGCTATTTGCCAGAAGCAAAGGTTTCAAGGTCAGACCATAAACGTGCCAGTTAGGAAAAGGAAAGAATTTCTGCTTTGATTGTACTTAAATGAAGATTGGCTTGTGTCCAGGAGCAACTGCAGCTAAGAAAGGAAGAAACAGACCTTTGAGATACGGGAAAGAATGTTTTCACTGAAAAATATGTGAGCACAAAAAATGCAGTCCAGCAGGAAAATAAATAAATGGTAGAGCATTCAGCACAAAGCTCATTGTAATGATGGCAAGGACAATTTTAGGGACCCAATAAAGCATCAAACACATGTAGTAAGTAGAAAAAGAAGTATTGTGCAGAGTCAGAAAACCTATGTAAACTGAGTTGATAAAGAATGATCCAAAGGTCCAAAACTAGCTGATAAGTTGAGAAGGACAGAAAAAGAAGCAAGACCTTTGGATTTAGCCACAAGCCAATCATTAATTTTTTTAGAAGGTCAATGTGAGTAGAGTGGCCTTAGCAAAATCAACTGAATCAAATAACAAGCATTTGAGCCGAACTAGCATAAATTTAGTTTTGGGGTTTTTTAATTAAATAGATGGCAAAATTTGGTAATTAGGAATTAAGTAGCATCAAGAAAATTCCTTTGTGAAACTAAAAAGAATATCCTTGTATCCTTTTTGATGCAAGAATTGTGTTTGTGGCAATTGTGTTACAAATGAGTCCTAACAAACTGAGTGAGCTGTGAAAAAGTTCTGCAGTCATATGAAACAGGGCAAAGCATGCTTGGTATCATACCAACTAAAATAAATAACTTTGCTCTGAGGAGTATGTAAATTCATGAAGAGAGAACTTGCACTGTCCTGTTTCTCCTGGGAAGGTGTAATGTTTACCTGTGCCAAAAAGGCAAACTGCTGAATGATTAGTTACCCAGCAGAATAAAACTTGCTTACTCTTGTCTATCTAAGGCATTTTTAAACTGTAGCTGATCTACTGTATTCTAAGACCATAGCTTAAGTTTTAATATATGTTAATAATAGCGACGTTTACCATTTTCCTGCTACAGAGATGTCTGCCGAGTTCACTAGCACCACCCGCGACCTCACATACAGAAGTGATGTTCAATATCCTGCCTGTTCACAGCCATGCCCGGCCGTACTAGCTCTGGGTAACGAAGCACAGCCGGAAGGAGCATTGAACAAGGCTGCAGAAATGCTAGGCACTGCACGGGTGATAAAGGCAGAACCAAAAATGGTAAGTTTGAAAGAAAGATGCAGACGTTTGCAACTTTAAACAGCATAACAGGCAAAGCTAATTTTTGCTATGTCTGCTTTTTACTTTTGTAAGGCAAACCCAAATGATTTCAAAGTGAACTTGTATGCAAAGCTGAGAAAATGCAGAATCGTGTCAGGCTAAGGGGGATAACACTAAGTAGGAGTAGAGCTGGTAGCAAACACATTTCTTGTTGTAGACTGCAGTTCTGTTGAGATAGAAGTATTTTTGCAGATCCTTCTGTTGATTTTATCATGGAGAGATTTTGCAGGGGAAAGTAAGTATAGGTCTACTAGGAGCTAACTGTTTTAGATTCATTTCAGATGAGTTCTTTTTCAGATGAGTTTTCATCATATCACAATGTGCATTTTGAGAAGGCAGAATTTGAAATTAAGTGTTTAGGGTAGTCTTGAAACACCCCTTCAGTGATTAAAGAATTAAACTACTTAGGTGAATGACAAAATCTTTAGGCTGTACTCTAAAAATCTGCGTTCTTAATGTATTACTTACTGGAATTTTGGTAAAATTGAATTTGTCTACTACAGGTTTAATGAGGAAGATACGTATTGGATGGCTAAAAATAACTGCCCGATGCACTTCAGCACACTTTTTAGAGAAGAATTTTAAACCTGACGGGGGTTCTTCGCAGTCAAATGCTGCTCAAGAGCCACTTGTGGCAACGAAAGCCACTACGTTGAAAGAAGCCGCCAGGCAGCTCTGGGGATTGCCTCAGCCGGCTGGACTGCGCCTCCCGGGGCTGGGGCCGGGCCGCTCCAGCCGCTCCTTCATCCCGGCCCGCGGGCGGCGCCCAGNGCGGGTTGGTGCCAGGCGGGGCCGTCGCCGGGCGCGGAGGGGCTGGGGCCGAGGATGAGGATGCTCCGTGGGAGGGGGGCGCTTGCGGCCCCTCCGTGCCGGCGGAGGCAGGCGTACGGGGGTGCCCCGAGCGGTGGGGGGCGGGCGCGGGGCGGCTGCGGGCTGCTCGGGCCGGGGGTCGCCCGTGCATCCTCCCGCTTCGGCAGCGCGGAGCGGAGCGACTCGGGTCGCCACTGTCGGTGCTGTGTTCCTGTGTCACTGCTCTCCTGAACTGCCTGTGTCCTAAAAGGCGAACTGTCCTGCAAGCATCTAGCAGGCCGTGAATAAATTAGAATGGCTGTAACAAACGGTGTCTTTCTGTTAATGCTCCGAGTAATGTACATTGCTTTGGGATTACAGTGTAAGGCACTTGTGGACTGAAGCATTGCTTGTAGCCTTTTGTAAGGGAAATGTAATTTTCATTCTTATTTTTATTTCAAGCTTGGAAGAATCTTTACGGGATGGGTGCAGCAATCTTTCCAGAGCACCCGGGCAGCTACAGCCTCCCAGAACACCTATGCTGCTGCTGAAAACAAGGCTGCTAGCCCTGTGCCTAAGGACTGTCCTGTTTGCTCATACAATGAATGGGACCCGCTGGAAGAGGTCATTGTGGGAAGAGCTGAAAATGCTTGTGTCCCACCTTTTTCTGTGGAGGTTAAGGTAAACAATAAAAACCAACCTGAAATAGGAAACAGTGTGGGTTTTACATATATATACAATTTGCTTAAGCTTTACGGTGCACAAGGTGTGGTGTTTACTCTTGAGGATTCTTCTTTCAAAGTAGTTGTTTACTTCTAAGAAATTTTACAGCATAGCCGTGTTGGCGAGGGATATGCTTTTTCTTCCCACTTTCAACTGAATTAGCTCTTTTAACAGAAGTCAGTAGTAGACAGAGTCTCTAACATGTATAATTTGCCCTAGTAATGTAGCCCTGATGCTATCCAAGTACACACTAGCATTTGAGACAGTTGGTAGGACTGACGAATATCTGATTGGGCTCAAAACTAAGTAGGGTTACCACTTGGAAAAAGGTGTTGTTTTCTAGCTAATAGGCTGAGAAAGAGTGAGTTCTACAGATGTGGACTAGCAGGACCATTCCGTTTAAAATGCTTTTAAATAGATCACTGGAACTCTTATGTCCTACAGTAAGTATTGTATGGAAATACATACTCCTCTGTCTTTCAGAGTCTTTCTGTGCCTAAAACTACAACGCAACCTAAATAAATCCACATTTCTTTGTTCTCTGAAATGTTGTGTTTTAGAACAGCAAAACTCAAACAATGGGCTTGCTCCAGATTTTTATCATGTGCTTTACCTCGACTTTAAAGTTGCTAAAGTCTGTGTTGTTGCCTGCATTCATGTGGATGATCTTGAATTGTTCTCTTCCAGTGTCACAGTACAGAACTGCCTCCAAGGCAGCGCATAATCTCTGGCTATCACAGCAAAATGAGCTGGCATGTGACTTCTGCTGAAGAGACCTTAGTAAAATTTTAAAGGATATCTTGACAAAGTTGACCAGAAGACCTCAGTTAAAAAAAGAAAGGGCATTCTTCTGACATTGAAGGAATGGTGAACAAAAATACTGAAAATACGTTTAAAGTGCTGGAAATAGTAGTTCAGTGAAGTTTGGGATGTACATGTGGAGAAGACTTCCCTTCCCCCAGCCCCTTTCACTTTTCTATCTTTTTCTTTAGAATCTGGGCTATGATTCTGGGGAAAACTATTTGGAGGTGTGTCTTGGTAGTTCTAATCCGCAGATAGAAGAGTAATAATTTGACTTACATTGGGACATTTGAGATGATATCTTGGCCCCAGTGAGCACAATGAAAACTTTACTACTGACTTCATTATGACTTGTATTTACTCCTTGAAAGCTGAAGCTCAGTTTCCAACCTCTGGAATCCTGTTTCAGACACTTCAAAGATAGTCTATCAGCTTCAGAAGAAGAAGTGACAGAGGATTGGCATTTCAAGTATGCAAGTGTGTGTATGTGGATTTATGTACTTAAAACTGCCATAATGAATGTACAGGAAGAGTAAGGGGAAAAAAAATTCCAGCTTTGTTACACTGTAACATTAAATGAGGCAAAATTCTGTTCTCAAGTAGTGGCCAAGGGCTTGCTTTAATGTCAGAAAAAATACCCTTTCAAATGTCTAACTTGAAGTGTGATGTGCTATATAGCTAGCCTGGTTCTAGTGCCTATTAAACCATAACTAATCAAATGAGGTCAGAACTTCACTTTCTCTTACATGCAGTATCAAAAGATCAATGAGGAATGTTAAAGTACAGGATTACCTCTGCAATTCAAATACCTACAATTTGGGGTTAAGGCAAGCTTTAGCTTTGTTTTACATAGACTGCCAAATCTAAAGAATACATTGGCCACAACAGGTAACAGTAATAGAGCGTGCCTATTATAGATGTGGTGCCAATAGATGTGGTTTCCTCTAGTTTTCTCTGCTTTTGTCTTACATTATGCTGTAGAAACTACAAAAGTAACTTTACCTGGGGGCGTTGCTGAATAATCCAAACAGTAGTCCGGATCCTACCTTGCCAGTACTGAAAGATATTAATAGAACCAGTTGTTGTTCAAATCTCTGCTATGTGGCTGAAAGGTAAGGTGTGTATGTGTGCGTTGCTCCAGTGTAATACAACAGCCAGAAACTCCCGCTACTGTCCCTGTAAGTAGCAATACTGGGGTTGATGTGTATCACGTGCCCTCTGCCAAGTATGAATGAGGGTCACTGGTTATACAAAACTGAAGTTTAAAACTAGAAGTTTGAGTTGTATATGGAAAAATTGAGGCTTTGGACCTGAGACGCTTTAAAAAACCTTTGAGGTACTTCGAAGTTGTGTTTTAAGATTGTGCGCATGTTTATTTACAAAATATTTGAGTGCAGGAAAGTATGGCTGCATTCAGCACTCTTGTACTTTGAGATATGGCTTTGGTATACACAAGTCTTTTTGCTGTGATGTAGGAATGATGTGCTTGGCATAAGAAGGAGGAAGGAATTAATTGAATAGGGAGTGCTACATATCTGATGAATATGAATAAGCTGACACTTTATTGCATATCCTTTTGGGAGCTTGAAATGGGCTATCTAGGTTATGTAGAGGTAAATAAGCTGTTGGGAAACATGGGAAATCTTAACTAGCAGGTTAACAACTACATTAATTAGGAAGATGCCCTTTTTGGAATTAGCACTTCTTTCAAAAATATCACAGATCAGATGTATTCTTCTGAAGCAGTCTACACTTAGTCAAACAGTTGAACTTCATAGCTTTATACTCTGCAATGTTTTTCAGTATATTTCAGTATATTTTGTGAATAATAATACATCTTTGGTGAAGAGGTATTATTACCACAGGTCATTATATCTTGAGTGAGAAGTTGGGTGGGGTGTTTACTACTGAATTATTGAATTACTGAATCAAATTACATTTGATCTGAATTTCTGTTTCAATGTACTAAATTTAATAACTGTCATTACTAGCTTTAAGGTACATCACGAGAGCATTACCATTGATAATGTTAATTATTTTTTCACAACAAATGTTTAAAATATATAGCAACTGTGGGGAGTAATTCTGCTGTTTCTTAAAGACAATCTTCCTTGCAGTGCACTCTTAAATTTCTTTCTGAAAAGGAAGGGTTTTTCTTAAATTCTGCTACAGTTGCTCTGGTACTCTCAGACAATAGGTTATGAGGTGCATTGAGGAGATTATTTAATGCTCTTTTCTGTGTCCTGGCCATGGCACTTTTTTGACATGAGTTGTATGTATATGATCAAAGGGGCCTGAAATCTCAACCCTGAATTGGTATGAAAGAGATGTCCCAGTCGTATACTCTTTTCCCAGTTATTCAAGAAGATAGGAAATATGAGTGGTGTTATGGAGTTAGCTCTTACTCTGTCTTAACTTTAAGATTATGCCATCATATTAGTACAACACAAGCGTCATTTCTCAGGCTTGAAAAAAAGCAGTACTAGAGAGGAGCTGCACCTCTTGGGAATTGATAATATTAAAATACATCATGGGTGGCTCTGAAAATAACTAGCTTTACCCCTTAGGACAAATTTGTCTCATTAGCAGAACAGGTTTCCATAGGAATGCTAGGCACTTCATATGATCTGCATGTGACTTCTGAACAGCTGGCAAGTCTGAAGTGATCAAATTACCCAAGACCTCTCATAGAGAGAAAGAATAAATTCCTTCAGGAGGATGGGAAGAAGCTTCAGTACTGGAGGAGCAGGATGGCTGTGCTGAGACCTTTGCCTGGGCTCTCTATATAAATGTTAAGGATGTCTAAAAGATGGAATTTTCTCTTCCTTCTGTCTTACCTCTCTAGTATGAGGGCAAATATCCAGACATGGTAGAGAATACAGTGGATAGCCTAGATTGTTAAAGGAGATCAGGCATGCCTTCAGATGAATGGCTTTGCCTGCTAGGGCATCACTGACAGTACTAGCGCAAAAGGAACATGACTGCCATGTTTTTGTCCAGAACATTGCTTTCTGGAAGGTAGTCAGAAATGCAGTGTGAGGAGGTAACCTCATGTTTGGGAGGGCAGGTTCTCCTGCATCCCATTGCTGTCACTCATGCTGCCTGAACGAGCAGGACTCTGTTCAGTAGAGGGAAGGCCTGAGCACTTGCTCACCTGTTCCTGACCTCTTCTGCTGTCATTCCAGAAGGGCTCCGTATGAACTTGTTCCTCTGTCATGTTTGTGTTAGCAGTGATGCATCAAAACTGCTCGTTTCACAACTTATAAATCTGAATGAAGTACTTTTAAAGGCACACTGAACTGAGGCAGCAACATTTGTTTTGGTTATGTGTCTGGATTTTCTTAACCGTGAGAGCTAGAATGTTATTTTGAATCAGTTTTTAATTTGAGGAGACTACTACAGGTTTTCAGGAGCAGAGGATTTAGGCCTGTAAATGTTGTACTTGTTTTAATCCAACCCTGACAAGTGAATTTAGTATCTCTTGCATTTTCTAGACTGCTGCTGTACCTGAAGTATGGCCCCTTCTAGCCAACTAGGCATGCTACCTCTACTTGGGATAGCTTTAGAATTCCTGATGTCACCACTGTGAGAGTACCGAAGCGAGGTTTTAACAAAGTGACTACAGGTGTATACATTTTGGAGATGAGCTCAAGGTTGTTTTAATTTAAAAACATGTCTGCTAGCCTTATTAAATAGCAGAGTCTATAGAGTTTGCTGTGTTTGGTGTGTTTGTACAGGTCTAGTGTAATAAGGGCCAAATCTTTCATGGCCACTTGGCAATACTAGCCACTAAACACTAACTGAAGTGTAATGTAGTCTCTTTGTTTTCATCTGTGATTTGATAAATTATGAGACTTTCTTTAGGCCTATGGCTAAAGAGGGGAAGAGCCTTCTAGAAATATTTATTACATTATTTATAATAGTAGTATATTTATATATTTATAATAGTATTTCCATCAGTAGAAACAAGTAATATAAACTACTGATACATCTATGCCCAAAAATATGAGGAAATGAAATATCTTGAAAATCCCATCTAAAAGTCAAACTAAACTTGTGAGTGGGAATGAAGTATGTACTTATTTCTCTGCATTCCAGAATGGCTTTCCCTTCTTTTTTCCTGCTGTTCCTCAGAGGACTTTTTTTCCTTGGGCATCATGCCACATNTTTTTAGTGACTCTTCAAAATATTGCAGGAATCAAATATAAGGCACAGTACGACATGTCATGTTCATAACGCATACAAAGCAATGGGAAGTCAGTGAAAGAAGAACAAGAAACTTTGAACATTGAGAATTGTGTCTGATGCATCTACTTCATTCTACCAAAATAACTGATGCTTATTTTTTGTCACTTACCTGTCCTTTTGTTTTAGGCCAACACATATGAAAAGTACTGGGGGTTTTATCAGAAATTTGGAGGACAGAGTTTCCCCAAAGACCATTTAAAAAAAGCTATTGCTGAAATTGAAGAGATGTGCAATATTTTGCAAAGAGAAGGTGTAATTGTCAAGAGGCCTGATCCAATTGACTGGTCTGTGAAGTATAAAACTCCTGATTTTGAGTCTACAGGTAAATGTTCTTCCATTGGTGAAAGCCTTGTTTGTTTAGCTCTTGTCTGAGACATTTTGGATGTCACCTAGTCTACCTTCTTGCTTGGAGCAGGATTATTGCCAGTGCTAGATGAGGTCAGTGGTGGCTTTGTGTAGCTATGCCTTGGAAAATCTCCATGGAGATGGATGGAAAATCTCCATGGATGGAGATTCTGCCACTTGGTTTGCTGACCTGTTTCAGTGCTTGCATGGACTTTTTAATGATTCCCTTGCTATGTTGTCACTGCCACTACCAAGAAGTGTTCATCTGTCATGTTTAATGGCCCAGAAAGTAGCTGTAGGCTGTTACTGCTTTGTCTCCTGCTTGCCACACAAAATAAGCTGAGGTTCCTCCGCTTCTCCCAGGTCATGTGCTGTAAGCCTCTCCTGACTGTCTTGATAGCCCTTTGTTGGATCCTAGAGTTGAACTCATCTTAAACTATGGAGGCCAAAACTAGAAACAGTTTTCCAGGAAGATCTTCACTAGTGTCAAAGAAATTTGAATGTCTCTTTGCTTACTGGCCACATTCCTCCTTGTATAGCACCGCGTGGCTTTGGTTATTTGCGGGGAGAGTACACTGGCTCATACTCAGCTTTGCATGAAGCGTAGTCTCCAGGCTCCTTTCATGTCAAATGTGTTCTTAAGTTGTTCTAGTGGAATTCAAATTCATTTGGGAACACATAATGATAATGAAAAGTCTAATGGGACTGCTTCCTGTACTAGTTCTGTGCTCCATCAAATTCCTCTTCTGTGCTGTTACTTTTTGAAAGGAAGACATATAACAAAATGAGGTCCACTTGGAAAACTCGCTACCCGGTCTGAGTAATTCATAAGCATTTGTCTCGTTAATTTCCGTTAACCAAGTTATGAAGTAGAGGCTTGTAGATTGTGGATAGCTTTTATCTAGCCATGCACTTGTTATGAGTGAGACTTTGTAGCAAAATGTTGTGTGTATTTTGAATGAAAAATGACACTTTGAAAACTTACTGAAGAATGTAAGGACCTCAGATTATGCGCTAGTTTCCTGACTTTTTGTACAGATGCTCCAGTCTTTTGGATAGAACTAATGGTAAAAAGGAGGGTGAAAAGTGAATAAGCCTAAAGAGCTGAGAAAAGCATATTTGTCTCGTAGGTTAATGGCCTTTTTCCTTTCAGGTATGTACGCTGCCATGCCAAGAGACATCCTGTTGGTGGTGGGAAATGAAATTATTGAAGCACCTATGGCTTGGCGTGCTCGGTTCTTCGAGTACAGAGCATATAGACGAATAATCAAAGATTATTTCAGCTGTGGTGCTAAGTGGACAACTGCACCCAAACCCACGATGGCAGATGAACTCTATGATCAGGTATTGTTCTCATTTTGTTTCAGAACTTCAGTTCTGGTTATATAGAATGTTGTTCATAGTTTCAACCTGTTATCTAGGTCTCACAAAATTGTGGGAGGGGAGAGAACACTAAACAAATCTGGAAAGTTGTGTTTTTTCCAATGTTTGCAAGTATTCTGTAGCCTTCCCGGGTGAAACTGAGTGTGTGCAATTAGGGAATAGGAAACAGGAAGTTGTGCCTATTGAATTGAAGTCTGTTTTGAATTGTTTTGATTACTGGCTGTAACTTAACATTACTAAAGAGGAAGGAATGCTAGAAAGACATCACAAAGATTACTTTAAAGAACTGAGGTATACTGAGAACATCCATATGTCCTAAGCGTATCAGGAAAGTGGGAAAGAATATATATTTGTCACAGAAAATACCTCATAATCCTTGTTTTGCATGATGATTAGTATATTGAAAGTTACATAAAAGAAACAGTGGATGATTGAAACTGTGAGTATTTACCTTCCAAATATTTAAGTTAGTATTTACTTTTTTTTTTCCCCCTTTTGTAATGATTTTGACTCAGACAATTTTGGTAGTTTCCTATAGGCCCCCAGATGCATCAGGATAAGGGCATCTACAAGAAGTGCAGTAAAACTGGAAGTGGAATGATTATAACTTTCTGGGGACAGTGACATCTTATCAGTGATGCAAAGAAGTCTTTGTTTAAACAAAATTACCTTTGAGTAATCTGTCAGCATTAGAAAACATCCAGAGCCTGTTCTAATGCATGCTTACTTATCTAGTAGTTCTTGTTTGTGCTGTTTTTCCACCTCATTCATTTTTAATTGCAGTTTCATTCTAAAATCTACTTAAATTCCTGAATATCTACCTCCTAGCTTGAAGTACTGCTCCATTCTAAAATGTGGAAAAAGTAGGGAGTCCACCATTCTTAGGAAATAGCTTGCATACCAGTATTTCTGTCACTGTGCAGTGATTTGCTGGACTGATAGTTAAAACTCCTCTGATAATGAATACTTTTGATCCAGAAGCCAGAATATTGTAGAGATAGTGGCTCTGAAGAGCAATTAACTTCTTGGTATAACTATTCTCTCTTATGTCACCACCTATTCTTGAATGTACTTAAAACCTTTTACTTAAACTTACATATTTATGGTTTCTTTTTGTTTATTCTACTAACAAGTAAACAAAACCACCTCCAAGGAACATACTAGCTGTCAGTATAAATATATTTTCTTAATTTCAAAATACTCTTCAGTAGCAAATAGTTTGAAACTTCCCCTTACCACCTCCAACCTAAAGGTGTTGCTTCTTTTTCTATAACTAGGATTATCCAGTCTGCTCTGTTGAAGACAGGCATAAACTGGCTGCTCAGGGAAAATTTGTAACTACTGAATTTGAGCCATGCTTTGATGCTGCTGACTTCATTAGAGCTGGAAGAGATATCTTTGTACAAAGGAGCCAGGTAAACAAAGGATTATTCCAATAGTTTTGGTATCTATCTTAATGATTGATACTTGTATTTATGTCTTCTTTAAATTCCTGAACAGCATTAAAATCATAGTGTTGACAAAAGAAGTTGCTATCTGTAGAAGGTCTGATGTACAGGATGAGACTGTCTTACAGCTAAGAGGTTAGCTAAAGGCACAAACTTATTATTTGGGCTTTAAATGTTTATTTAAATAAAACCTTAGATAAACTAAGCTTGGATGCAGTTTATATTCTAGCCCAGTGAAACTTACTTTGTCCTGTTTTCAGGTTACGAATTACATGGGCATTGAATGGATGAGGCGACATCTTGCACCGGACTATAGAGTACATATCATATCCTTTAAGGATCCTAACCCTATGCACATTGATGCCACTTTTAATATCATTGGACCTGATCTTGTGCTCTCTAACCCAGACCGTCCCTGCCATCAGGTAAGAGTGTAGCAGAGGGGAAAGTGTTTTGTGTTAAAAATGACTCAGCTGGATTAGGTCCTTGCTGGATAATTGCTAATACACAAGTTTATTTTGTATACACTTGAATAATATTAAGTTACTGAATTTAAATAACACTCAGGAACTTATAGATGTATTTGCATCTTGACTCTAGAACTTTCTCAGCAGTACAATGACCGCTGTTCTCCCCCAGTTTTCTGCTACTGCTCTTTGCGCTTTCTTATTGTGAGGCCAGGTGGATGTGTTGTGTTTCTTCCTATGTACATGGTTTAAGTGTGATGGAAATGATCTATTTTGTAATAATGCAGTATCAAAGCAAGTACGTAGGATATACTACTTCTCTGAACACTTCCACTGCTTAAATATATTAATTGTATCCAAAGAGAAATTGAGGATTTTCTGCTGTTCAGATGAGTAACCCCCCTTTTTATTCTTGTTTTGGAAGCCTCTCCTTTGGTACAGTTAACTGTGCCAGTTAACCTGTGCCAGCAGGAAGGAGGCTGGTAACTGCTCAAGCATTCGGCTCTGAATAATTGAGCAAGAAATTCTTTTTGAAGAGTAGGAAAGAGGAGAGCCATGGTTCAGTATGTAAAGCCTACTACTTCATGCTGAGAAAAAGCTAATATTGCTGAACAGTGCAATCAGATCAGAAAGCCCTCCAGAGAGTAAGAGCTCATCTCTTTTACAGGCTTGTTACCTGTACTGTCAGTGCTTGAGGATTTTTGTGAGGATCCTCATAATTTCAGGAGCTGTGCAACCACATGGGAATAGCTGAGCCAATACTTAATCAGTGGGATAGAGCTGCGTGCAGCAGAGATGATGGAACCATGTGCACAGCATAGCTCTTAGAAGCAATATTAGTCTCTTTGCAGCAAGTGGCTTCAATACAAATGGTCCCATTGAATTATTGCCTTTTGTAACATCCATTATGAGAATGTTTTTTTTAAAACAATCATAGCCTTTTCCTCCCCTTTTCCCCTGTTTTTCATAATCTTACTTGTAAGAGGAGGTACTTGGTCTTGTGTTAAACCCATGTGCTGGGACTTTTTTCATGGAAAACTGCTGTCTGTGTAGATAGAAAAGATGGGTGCAGCTTGCTTTCATAAAAACTGATTTGGGAGTTCTGGATGACCAGAAAATGGTGGGGAGGTGCGGGTGAAAGGGGGCTTTTCTTTAAAATCCTGGCAGACCAGGCTGGTTATTGAATTTTCAGAATCGGAGCTCCACCTCGTGGTAACACTTGAATAAAGAACTCTTCCAAGTAATCGGACAATTGAGTTAAAAAGTAAATTTTCCTTAGCCGAATTATCCTCCTCTTATTTTTAACTTAATTGTGTAATTCTAAGAGACACAAATTGTTCCCTAGGATGCTTTTTTTTTTTCCCCTTTATTAAATAAACTGCATATTAAATTTCTTGTGAAGCATGATGCAAATGTAATTTTATGTGGTATTTTTGGTGGTTTTGTTTCTACAAATGGCAGTGTAATTCACATCAATGACTTTTACAGTCATATGGGAAGAAATAATACCAAAAATAAAGCATTTAATACTTTTGTGCTGTTACTATTATCTTTACCTCACAGGCTCTAAACTGCATGTGTTACCTTTTGTCTTTAACGTCTTAGTATAACTAGCATATATAAAACCAGTAGAAACAAAGGCTAATGGTATGCAAAGTTTGAAAAGGCTTTACAAAAATGCTTGTATGAAAAACAGGTTTGTAGTTGGAACTTGGATGAGGGCAAGAGTAGTGAATGGAGGGAAGGCGATGTCATGTGTATTGAAGTAGCCTGAGAAAATGTGGCATAGTTTGGAGGACATAATACTTTAAGAACCCTGTTTGGAATCTAATTAAATTGCTCTTTCAGATTGAACTCTTCAAGAAAGCAGGCTGGACTGTGATTCGCCCACCTGTGCCACTCATCCCAGATGGTATATTCACTCTTTCTTTTCTAAGAATTCAGAGAGTATTCTTGAGAGAGTATTAATATGAGGCAACATTGGTACAGTAGAAGGTTCATTCTCATGTGTTTAGATCACCCACTGTGGATGTCTTCTAAATGGCTCTCCATGAATGTCCTAATGCTGGATGAGAAACGTGTGATGGTGGATGCCAATGAGATATCAATTCAGAAGATGTTTGAAAATCTGGGTATGTCCTAACACGTTTCAACATATACTTAAAATGAAATTATATTGATACCAGCTATACACATCAGGATGAATGGAGGTTTCACTAAAGCAGTCAATGCAGCCAGCACTGGAAAAGGCACTCAACTGGGTTAGTAAGAATCGTTCAGTGATTTCTCTCCTGAATACTTCAGTCGTAAGAATATGGGCTTTTTACATCTTGTGCCCCCTACAGCTTGCAGCAAATAAAGGTACGAGTAGCAATTAAAGTTATGGCTAGCATGTTTTGAATGAGTTGTTTTTTTTTTAATGTAAAACTGTCTGTTTGGTTTGGAGGTCATAATCTGTCTTGGAGAGGTTGAGTGCCCATATTGCTGAGTGATGTAGTGCTGGCTATCCCTCATTGCCAAAATGCTTTCACATTTTTCTAATTTCAAACTCATTGTACTTTAAACTGTCAAATTAAGACCACTTAACCCAGGTATTTCTGCTCATTTATGGAGAATCTCAGTCCTGTGAGATGCAACCTCACGATAGTGTAGTATTCCTTTAGATATGCAATGGCAAGAGAACTGTAATCAAATATAAAACCTGAAAGTCTTATTATGCACAGCTAACTCCAAAGACAAATAATATAGACTTAAAAATCTGAACTCATGCAGTTAATCCAACTGTTTCCATCATGTTGGGAGGGAAGGATGTAGATAGATCTACTTGTGGCTCGTAGTTGGTTAGTAGGAAGGTAGCCAGATTGCTTGGTGTTACAGCCAGCTGACTATTGCTGCAGGGTAAGTACATGGTGATGCAAAACTTGAAAGGGTAGAAAGAAGACTGGTGGGTAGATGAGAAGTCAAGGAAGTGAGGGATCACTGTATTGTAGACTAAAAGATAATACTCCCCAATAGCAAAAGCTTCCTTTAAAGGGAGAAAAATGATGGGAAGGAGAGAATCATCCAAAGGTGCAAAATAGCAACGGTAAACCTAGAGGAAGGGTTGGTGCCATGGATATGAGTGTACTTATTGAAGCTTCCCTCAAATCTGACACAGATTGCAGGTGAGAACCATGCAATCTAATGCTTTAATCTGCTTTTAAAGACTGGCTATACAACCTTTAGCAAATTACTTAGCTTTTCAGTTGTAGGTTGTTTTAATTATCTGCATGACCAAGGAGCTGAGGAATTATAAATGCTTGAAAGTACTTAAAAAATGAGGCCATTAATGCTAATTATGACGTATCTTTCACACTTCAACTTCACAGTGTGAGTTCTAAATAAACTCCTCTAGTCAGTAAGTTCCTAGGACTGAGATGGGTCTACTGGGAACAAAACTATTGCTGACCTAGATGATAGATTCTACTGAGCTGCTCCTGAAAGTACCAAGAAGCAAAAAGGCAAACTTCGTAACAGAAAAGTCTTCTGATCCTATCTGTCAGGACTTTATATAAGCTGAGCCACAGCGGAAACATCAGAGCTGAAAAGAAGTGGAAAGAAGCTTAACCTAGGTAGTAAGCATAACAGCCTTTTTCCGCTTTCAGAGAAAGAGGGACTCAAAGCTCTGTACTTTGAATTCTTCTGTTCTTGAAAGGCACTTGAAAGAGCACACTTAGTGTCTGAACCATAAATGCTCACACAGACTTATGTAAATGTGCCCTGGTCATATATTGTAGCAGAATTTCAGCTAATTCTTCACATACTGCAAAACTTCTTTTTATTACTGGCACATCATAATACATCAAACACCAGCTGTGCTCCAGGCATTGTATATTCCTGAGAGTAGCGCTGGAATAAACAAGCCAGCTATGTTCCTAGCTTGTTCTCTGCCTAGAATTCTGGAAAAGAATTTCTTAGCAAACGAGTAGGAAATACTTTCCGTACTTGTATTTAGCCATATGATCTGATAAAGCATTATCTAATGTTCTGATCAAAGCTTACCACATGAATTTGAGATTTTAATTTTAAAGTATGCAATGTATGTTTCTTGCAGGCATTTCTACAATTAAAGTGAATATTCGCCATGCCAATTCACTGGGAGGTGGTTTCCATTGCTGGACATGTGATATCCGCCGCCGTGGTACCCTGCAATCTTATTTTGACTAGTTATGAGCCAGATGGGCAGCAATGGTTCAGCTTCTAAAATAAGCATAGGAAATTAACAAATTAATTTCACTTTTGCTAAAACAACTGCATGAGCCCTAGTGCTTGATAGGTGGTGTCCTTACAGTGGTCTGGTAAATTCTTACATATTCTTCACTTTCAGCAGTATAATTGAAATTGAAAAGCAGTACAGGTTCTCTAGCTGGCTTTTTGAAAGACATCCTTCATCTATGAAGCTGTTTCACATTGGCTTTGAATGTAAAAACTTGACAAGATAGCTAAAGAGTCTTGCTAGAATAGCTTGGCCACTAATATTGGACATCTGCCTCTGTCTAGTTCTCTATCAAATAGGCAGCTTGAAGTGTTAAACTTGAGTAAACTTTTTTTATTCCTTTTAATCAGTTTATTGTTCTAATAGAGTCATGTTTAATGAAGTTAAAATAGATGCAACTGTACAGAACTCTTATGGAACCAAGTAATTTTATAGTGTTTTTCATATTGAGCCATACAAATATTTACAGAGAATTTCCATTATGATCTAACTTTTAAAATATGTTCACTTACTTCCCATGTCTTTCTACGTTTTCTTCTCATGCATTTGTCATGCATCTGAATACTTTTT